>WYDF02305456.1:0-15315 GCA_009867245.2 Adranes taylori | reverse complement strand
GGTCGAAATTTATATGCACGAAAAATACTCGTTTAGTAATCATTGAATTTATTGGCTAACTGATTTTATCAGATAAAGCGTTATTTACATGTAGTTTTATTTGACGGGTTCAGCTTCAACGGTTGCCTAGATATAGCATATAATACTTTAAACAATTTTTATGGTCACCCAGATTAATTATACGTATAATTGTACTAATAATGTTATAACAATACTAAATATGAAAAGTCATAAGATCAAATATTTTAGGGTTTGTGAGATCTATAAGTTGGTACTTCTGTAACTTAATAAATGTTTTAGTCACTGGCGGATCTCTATTGCAATTTTGGGACAGATTGAAACTGATCTCATTGGAGCCAAATATGTCCATTTAATCTTTAACTATGATATAAATTTTGACTGAAATGAGGAGTTCGGTTAAGCATCTAAATAAATATATCTTCTTCTTCGTCCAACGTCGTAACCAACAGGGTACGGGTTCGGTTCAGGGTGCGGTGGATGTTGACTTTGAATAGGGCAAATCTAATATCTATTATTCTTCTAATCTCTATTATTCGTTTAACAGTTGATTTCCAGCTCTATCGACCGAAATTCGTTTCTGTTAGTTTCGAAATAATATCGGCCCACCTAGTTGAGAATCGGCCCCGTTTCTCAACTAGGTCCCTTTTCTCCCTTTCTCCCTTCCGGTTTTCCCTGAACAACAAGTTTTTCCATGGTGTCATGTCGAGAGATGTGTCCGAATAATTTCAAAATTCGTCCATAGGTCATCGATGAGAATCTTTGTACGGGTTTGAGTTCATTTAAGATGGAGACATCATCTAGCCATCCATGGAGCTCGCAACATCCTGCGCCAGCCAACATTTCAAACGCATCTATTCTTCTTCTGTCGTTGGAACGGATTACCCAGGTTTCTAAAGAGTACAAACAAACGGGAAAAAACTAGGGCGTTTACAAGGCTTGCCTTCGTTTTCCCAGTGATATTTCGATCTTTCCAAATTTGTGTTACTTTTATCATGGCTGAGCGGGCAATATCAATTTGCCGTCTTATTTCCAATTCGCAGGAGTCGGACTTATGGAGCATGGAGTCCAAGTACACAAATTTTTCGACTTCAAAGTTCCCTATTTTTGTAGGTTGTCTTCGATTGTCGTTATCTCGGTCTACTATCAGACTTTTGTCTTGTTGGCATTTATTTTGAGGCCATAATCTCGGCTTACTTCTTTCAGTTTTTGAAGAAACTCTAAAAGCTCTTCGGTGCTACTAGCTATTAGAAGAGTTTCATCCGCAAATCGAATATTTGAAAAGCGCTTTTCACTAATCTTCACTCCTCCGTTCCAGTTCTCTAAAGTGTGCCGCACCACTACTTCAGCATAGATGGTGTAGAGTAGAGGTGAAATTACACAGTCTGACGAACGGCTTTCCGAATGCAACATTATTGGATAATGTGTTATCGAATTCTCTGCGAATTCTCGTACAGATGTCATGAGATGGCATGGTACTCTAAATTCTGCTAAAGTCGTCCATAGCCTGGACTAACTAACGTTATCATACGCTTTTTCGTAATCTACAAAGCACAGATACATCGGTACCGAGTATTCTCTGGCCTTTTCTATAAGCTACCTTGCATTTAAAATTTGTTCTCGAGTACCCCGTCGTTTCACAAATCCGGCTTGTTCTGGAGCTATTTTATATAGCAAAAAGGCCGTCTGGCTTGAAGAATGTACAACATAATCTTGCTGGAATGTGATATCAGGGCTATCAGACGATAGTTTTAGCAGACTGTTTCTGACCCTTTCTTATGTAGGGGAAGCAATGCTGAAGTTGACCAGTCTTCTGACTATAAGCCTGTTTTCCAAATCTTGTGACACAATGTATGCAAGTTTTTTGCCCCTTTCGTCAAAAGCCTGCAAGACTTCTGCTGATATTCTGTCGATTCCTACTACTTTACCTTCTCTTAATTTGTCAATTGCCAATCTCTTAATTGTATAATTTCCCACCTCTCCACAAATAGAATTCGGGTTAGCATCCAGCTTGCCACAGTAATATTTCCACACCCATACAATTTGGTCTAGTTGTATGTTCAAACAATCATATTGATCTTTAATTGCCCAATGTAGGGGTTTGAACTCCTGAGTAATAGAACATATCTTCTTGAACAAGTCTTTGTAGTTATTGATATAAGAGAAATTCAGAATTTCTATACAAACATTCATCAGATATTTATTTTTGTCTCTGAGCGTAGCAGCTTGTATCTCCCGATTTAACGACTGGTACAGTTCGAGATATACGTATACTTGTGTCAAGATCGCGGGATTTGGTGTTCCTTCGGTCCCGAATGAGATCTATTGTTTTCGTTGATAACCAGGGCTGTCTTAACAATATTTTGGTCTTCTTGAGTTGTGATTAGAGATTTTTTCACAACCTACTATATAGCTTCAGTATGTTTTCTTTGAAGTTCTACGAGCTGAGGTTCGATTTTGCGAATGACGTTATTGTTAAAACCTGTAACCTGATCATCGCTGAGCCTGGGCATATTTTTTATTTGCCTTCGCCTACAGGTTTTAACTTTTCCTGTGAACTCACACATTAGCAGTTGGTGATCGCTTCCACAATCTGTAGACGGGAACGTTTTCGCCGTTTATACCGAGGATTTACATCGCTGCTTAATCAAGATGTAATCTATTTGATTCCTCTTGTGTCGATCAGGATATCTCCTGGCGTATAATCTAGATTTGTGATTTTCACACATCGAGTTGGTAACTGCGAGCCTATTTTCGATGCAGAATTGGATGAGGCGTTCTCCTCTGTCCTTCCGTTCTCCCGTCCTAAAGTTGCTTACTACTTGCGAATGTGATCCTCGTTGGCAGTGAAGCCGATTTTCACGTTGAAATCACCCATTAATATCAAGATTTCTATTTCGGGAGCATCTAGTGACAAGATATTCAGGGCAGAGGGCTTCGTATTAAGCTTCAAAGAAATTGCTCGTTCGTTAATCTGTTCATAGCCCAGCACTATAAATAAATATATGTATACATGAAATATTCCCTATTTTAGTTCAAATAGTAAGCTTACTACAGGTGTGCGAGGCACATCTTCACTGTACATTGATATTTGCCATTGTTAGCATGATCACCTACTGAGCTAATTGAATTTTAAATCAAAGAAAGTTAAATTACTAGACTAGTTCTAAGGTAATATGATCAATACTAAATGGATGAACTTTAGATTTATATATCAAGACTTTTAACTTCCAACGATTTCTTTAAAATTCCAAACACTTTGCTCTTTAAAGAGTGGTTTCGACAACGGGTTAACAACACTGGTGTACTATATTTAGTTAATTAAATAATTTATTGAGCTTATAATAAAAATAAAACCAGGAATTCTAAACAATTCTTCCCAGCATAATAAATAACTCTTGTATTATTTTTTCTTATTCTTAGTATTTTACAAATTCCTAAAGATTTTTTACAGTTTTATTTTTTATAAATCCATTCTCATAGCAATTTATTTTTGCCATCGAGATAAGAAGATATTGGAAAATTTTATTTCACTCTTAGATTATATAAATATTCTCATTTGTTATGTTAATTTTATTTTCAAGTTATTATGTGTGAATCACGGAAGATCCAAAACTATTTGATATCCAAATAATATCGATGTAGTCATTATTGTAACTACATATAACAATGCGTTACACTAATCATAAATTCAATTTGGAATATGAAAGTCTGTTTTGTCCATCTTATTCTTAAATAAATTAATATGTTTGAATATATTCAAATTTTCAAGGAATAGTAAACAGCTCCAATGAATCTTCTTTAGATGTATAGAGATATGAGCTACAGTTAATAAATTATTTTATAAATGTAGATACCTTTATGTATTTTAATGTGCTTATCCGTCTTGTGATTTCATGTTTCATAATATCTATTTATGCTAATTTGTATTATAGACATTGGTAAATGTACCTATATATTATATTCTTATAGTTTAAACAAATGAGCTGTGAACGACAGATATTTCTACTAAGCATTGCTTAGTCTGTTATACAAATAAGTCACTTTTAAAGAAGTCTAGGGAATGTACTCTGAAGATTACTGAAGATTACATTCACAGTTCAGAGTACATAAGCTATACTCCGAATTTAAATATTTTTTTTAATTCGAGTAATTCTACGTGTATGTATAACCGTAAGTACAAAATTATTTTCAATTATTGTTATCCTAATGTGATTGAGAAGGCCTGTAAATATATTTAAAAACAATAATCATCCTTTCTACAAGGGTGGTTTGACGGAAATTTAGCATAGGTAAGAAAATGCACTACTTTTGTTTTTTTAATCATTTATTTTTCAACATAGTCCCGCTTTAAGGCAATATACTTTTCAAGACGACTTCCCAACTGCTTCAACCCTTCCGAAAAGTAATTTTGCTCGAGCTCTTCAAAATAGTGGGAAGCTTCGGTTATCACTTCATCGTTTGCTGCAAAACGGCTTCCTCCGAGCCATTTTTTTAGTATTGAGAACAGGAAGAAGTCGCAAGGGTCTAGACCTAGTGAATAAGGTGCGTGGTCGATCAATTCATTGTCTAATTGATTCAATTTTGTCTGCACGACGGCCGTTCTGTGAGCATGTGCGTTGTCATAATGAAAGGGAACTTTTTTGTGAGCCAAACCAGGGTGTTTTCTCTTTAATTCGGCATTGAAATGGTCTAATAATGCTGCATAGTAATCACCAGTTATGGTTTTACCTTTGACAAGTAAGCAATAAGAATACTGCCTTTCGCATCCCTAAAAGCAGTCGCCATCACCTTACCGACCGATCGGGTTGTCTTTGCTTTCTTCGGTGGAGTTTCGCCGCTTTTTTTTTCACTGCTTTAACTGTTCCTTCGTCTCCGACATGTAATAATAAACCCACGTTTCATTAACAGTGACGTATCTACGAAAAAATTATTCGGATCACGTTTTATCTTCGCCAAAAGCATCTCCGAATCAATTACACGTGTGCTTTGTTGGTTGATGGTGAGTAAACGAGGCACCCATCGCGGGGATAACTTTTTCATATCCAAATGTTTATGTACGATGGCGTGTATACGCTCTGTTTATATGTGACCTTGCTAGGTCATGGATTTTGATTCGAGGGTTTGTCATAATCATATCATGACAATCATAGATTTTGTTGACAATTTCTGGTGTAGTGACAATATTTGAGGGCTCTGGGTGATCATCATCAAAAACACTCTTAAGACCACCAACAAATTCAGCTTACAAAAATTTATGCTAGCGAAAATTTATGAATGTTGGTAGTGACAGTGCTTACACAGGGACCGTTATTCGACTTTTTTCATTTTTCACAAAACACAAAAGTTGCTTGCTTGCGACGGCTTAAAAACCAAACTAATTGATCGTTTTGTTTCAAATTTTGACAGACGTCATGTGTTAGATGGCAGATGTCAAAACCGATATTCCGTTCGTTGTCACGTAACGCCATCTATCGAACGCTAGATTTCTGTCAAACAATCCTCGTATTGTGGCTTTATTATGGATCTCCTCATCATTAAACATATAAATTCTGAGGTCAGAGTTGAATTCATTAAACCAAAATACATATATACCAGCTAAAAATATTCAGGGAGGCAAAAAGGTTTCGAAATTTTTTACAACGTAATAAAAAACTAATAAAATGCCAAAATAGTTGAAAATTTGAAAATTTTATAAACTCTTTACTTTTCTAAAATATATTTATACTTTTAAAATGAACAGGTTGTTTAATGATAATCTCTTTCCTTTTCATGTAAACTCGTTCAAGGATTAATAGAGATAGGTGATATCCTTCATATAGATATTTAAGTACATGTGCCAATGTCACTTTTTACGGGTTAATTCACTCGATTTGACCGATACGTATTACATTTTAGATAATTGCAAAAGATATAAGGTGGTAAAGAAATCTGCATAAACTTCTTTAAAATCTTTAATCTATTAGGAGTTAGAAAATTTTTGTTTCCATGATAACAATTACAAGTTCGCCAAATGTATTAAAAAAAATTATGTTAAACAAAACAATCTGTTGTCTATAAGAGAGTAGAGAACTCTATTCATTTATAAATTAATGTAATTATATAAGATTGAAAGGGTTTAGAACTGTCAGGGTATAAGCGATAAAAACTTTGAATTAAGTTACAGGCTCCCAAAGTTTGCTATCAATTACCAAAATGCGCAATTTATTGGCTGATACCAATTAAATTATTATAAATAATAATAAACCTTTATTTGGCATAAACTAAACACTACAAAATTTCAATACTACAAAACTAAATACCATATTTTTCAAAAACAATACAATATTTTAAATTAAACTTCCTGAGGAGAAGAGAAGGTCATTCCTTTCTTTCATTATCCCATCCTCTTTCTTCCCCTTAATATCTCCCCTACTTTTAAATCTTCCCCTCCCCCATTCAACATACCCTATCAACAACTTATTTTTCTTCCCGCCTCCCTCATTTCCCCCGTTTATTTCTTATTGCGACCTTCCGCCTCCCTCCTCTACTCCTTCTTCCTTACCCCACGACATCCATACTTACACTCCACCATCTTTCTTAACTTTTCGCACCTATTCTTCTCTACTTTATTTCCCTTTTATTTCCTTTTATTTATCTCATTTTTGATCCCCTTCATAATTTCTAAACTCTTACCATCCTTCCTTGAACTAAGTCTCCAGGTTCCTTCCAATCCCTTTTCTCTTTCACTCCACAGGATCTCCTCACTCTCGTTCTCCAACCCATCCACCTTTCTTCTTTCTTTCCAAATATTCTACACATTCTTTCTGGTTTTTTCATCCAATATTTATTAACCACCTTCTTCATTGCCACATATAAATCTAGCAATCATTCGTTTTTCGCTCATGCGTATATCTGATACTAGATACCTCGCGATACCCTCTTCATCCATAATCCACTTATATTTTTTGTAATATTTACTTTCAATTATTCTTCTCTCTTTTGCAGTTCCACATCCAACAATCTTTTTATTATTTCATTCACTGCATCATCACGTCCCATCATCTTCTTTATCCATTTAACTGTTGACCATCCAATCCTTTTATTCAAATTTTCTCGAGACCTAATCCATTCATTCTCCTTTCTCTCATTTATCAACCCCTCTATGTATACTTCTCTAAATAACCTTCCCCTTCCTTCCTTCCACACTTTATCTTCGAACGTCGCCATTACTTTCACCCCATAAAACCAGCACTTATTTCTTCCAATTTCCTGCATGACGATCTCATTCCTCGTATTCCTATCCAATCCCAATACCCTTTTCACACATCTCAACTGCACTTTCTCCACCCTCTCTGTTTCTTTAACCGCCCATAACTCTTATCCATACATCATTATTTTGTTCACAAATGTTTCCATTATCTTCAACCTCAATCTCACCAACTCCCCGAACCTTCTCTTCCATGCCATACTCACTCCCTCCATCGCTTTCCTAGCTTCTTTTTGACACCATTTCTACATCCTCTCTACACGACCCATTTTGAGTCAATACAAAACCTAAGTACTTGAATTTCTTTACATTTTCAATCATTTGTCCCTTTTACTACCTATTTTAACCCCACCCGCCTGTCCCATCACTAACACCCCTTCCAAATCTGACATGTAAATGTTGAATAGACAAGCACTTAATGGGCAACCCTGTCTTACTCTCCTTTTGGTCTCAAATCATTCCGATATCCATTCATTCACTCTCCCCTAAATTTCATACCTTCATACAATTCCTTTATAATTCTTATCAATTCTCCAGATATCCCAACTTTATCCATTCTTTCCCATAGTTTCATTCTCAGAATCTTATCAAAAGCCGCCTTCAAATCGACAAATAGGCGGTACAGCTTCATTTTTTAAAATCTTCTTATTTATTAGATAGTTTATCGTAACAATACAATCCCCTGTACCCCTACCTCGAATAAATCCATTCTGCGTGCTTTACAGGATTCACTTCTGTCGCACTTCTTCCAATCTCCCATTTATCACTCTCACATACAATCTGTTTAGTCCATCCATAATAGCCATTCCCCTATAGCTATTAACTTCCATTCTATTTCTTTTCTTATAAACTGGCACTACTTCTTTTTATTTCCATTCATCCAGGACTCTCTTCTCTCCTTTCCATATTCTATTCATTCCCTTTACCAATGCACATGAACCATTCTCTTCCAGACCATTCCCATGCATCAACAAGCATTCTGTACAGTCCAGATGCTCCTCCTTTTTTCATCTTCACTAACGCTCCCTTAACCTCTTCTATTCTAATTTTACGTACTTCTCCCTCTACCACATGTCCCATTCCGCAACTAACGAAATCCGTACAATCACATATTAAATTGTTTGGATGCTTTTTTTATTATTTGCACCCAATCATCAAGAACGCTGCGATTTGAAATAATCGATCGCATGCCATGTACCAATAACTTAGTACGAAGAATTTGGTAGATTATTTGTGTACATCGAGCTTTTTTTCATGTTTCCCCTACCTAGATTAATGCCTTTTGTGTTTGTTAGATATCGTAATTGAATATTCAAAAATATTCGCGCCCATTAACAGAGCGTTCGCGCATTATCGAAACCTTGGCACCTATTATGGTGTAAATTTAGGTGTTAGAAAAGAAAGGTGTTAGTTAAAAAATAAACTGCATTAATCTCATTCGGGAAATAGTCTAATAACCTCAGTTTTAGTTTGTGGATATTGCTCGTTGGCTATAACTCTCTACACTTATGTTTTGGTAAACCGTTGTGCATCTTCTATAGTTATCTCTAACGTCTTTACAGACACACCCCAATAATTCAGTCAGAAAATATTTATTAGTAATACTTCGTGTGTGTTTAGTTAATATTTGCTTGGAAATAGTTTGTAAATGTAGACTAACTAATTTTACTGCAGTTATACACACAAAACTTACACTTCACGTGTAGCCACAACTTTTCGGCTATTCCGTGTTCTATTCGCATTCTTTTACCTCATAATTAGGTATTGTATTTTCGTTTCTTCGTATTTTTAGGGGTAACATAAGATCGCCTATTTCCTACTTCATTTAAGTTTAATTCATATTCATCTTCATTTTGTTGCATGTGTGGAATATACATTTTAGATATTTTAGTTCTTATCATCACCACAGCCCACCGAATTATTGACCTATTTGCGTCAACCAAATGTTCAATACATTATACAGGTAGCCCTCGCTTTACACCGCAGTTCCGTTCCTGCAAAAGCCGGCTCAAATTGAAACGTCGTTAAATGAATCTATATTTATAGTGAGGTAAAGGGTTTGGTTCTACATGACTGAAAAATAAACAAATAATTTTCCTTACTAATACAAAATATATTCTAAATTAAATTTTTTGAATGTATTTTATGATAAAATATAGTAAATGTTTTTATTAACAAATCTTAAGAAAAATAAATGATATTTCAAAGTTTCGGATCTCTTATATTTTTCGGAAAAAGGTATCCTGCTTTAATTCTTTAGATTTTTGTTTTCTTTCATTAGCTCCTTTTTATATTTGCACTTTGTTTCCAATTGATGTCTAACTCATAAAGTTCATCCGTCAATATTTCCCTACTTGAAACGATTTAGTATCATCCGTTTTCTTCATTCTCTGACTGTTCACAATGTAATTTTTTGTATAAATCTTTTAAGTCTTCATTCGAGAGTGGCTTATCATGGACTTGTAAAAGTTCCTTCACATCTTCAGCTGTAATGTCATTCATTCCCGCATCACGCGCAATTCTGGCAATGTCTTCAATTAAGTCTCCTGATGTGCTACATCTTCAAAATCGTACATGAATGTTGTCAGAAGTTTAGGCCAAACTCCATTTACCGAAACTTCATCCCAAGCCAACTTGATGTTTTTAGTGACTTTCAAAACATTGAACGACCGCCTATAGTCTGTAACTGTCTTGGTCGAAGGATCTAAAACTGTCATCACTTCCATGAATTATTACGGAGGTAATAAGCTTTGAAGATTGCAACGATCCATTGGTTGCAAAAGAGATGTTGTATTGGGAAGCATATAAGCAACCTTGTGTTCTTATTTCATCCAGGTTTTGAGGATGTCCTGGATTATTGTCTAAGAGAATTGGTAATTTATTTTTTTCACAAAAGAAAGCATAGTACGGCAAAAATAACTTATGTCAACATCTTATGTGACCCAAAATTTCTTGTTCCATTTCCAATAAATGACTCTCAACAAAAGAGCTAATCAACCTTTTCGCAACTTGAAAACCGAAAACGAAACTTTCTTCACGAAAAAAGAAAAATCGTGCTGGTAACTTTATCCAATAAAGCCCATTCTTATCAACGCTGAAGATTAGGTCTAGAGAATAGTTGCCTTGTTCTATTTAACCCTGAAATTCTGTAGGAAAAGCAACTGCCCCGCAACATGTGCACCTTCTGCTTCAGCAGATAATTTTACACAAGTGACAGTTACTTTGGGATTTAAATGTCTTAAACCAACCCTTGGTGCCAATATCAAGGGTTGATTATCAAAAATTTATTTTGATTTCTCAGTTACAACAGCTTAAGTCAAGGAAATATTTTTTGATTTGAACCATTACTATGACAACTTTTCCATTGTTCAATAATTTTATCTCGACTATGTTTTACATTTACTGCCGTAGACTGTTGAGCAGAGTGTTTAATTTTGTCTACATTTTGCATAAAGGTAGTAACAGTCGATGGAGGTAAGTTCAAAAATCTAAAAACATTTGGGCGCGTTTGTCAATTTTTCATTCGTCGTATGTATAAGTTCCATTTTTGTTTCTAGGGAGATAGATTGTCTTGCCTTTTTACCATGTTTAGATAATTCCGGTGCATATCTTTTATCTGACATAATAACCCTGCTTTATTCTTGTATACATGTGTACTTAAACATTTTTTAAATATTTTTCTTTATTTTAATATTAATTTAATGTAAATGTATAGATATCCAATAATATTAAACAGAAAAAATAAATATATTTAATAAAAATCTTTGTTGTAACGAATCACAACGTAACACTCAGTAAATTGACTGACTGTAAATACAGTAAATAAAACTGACTAAAACGAAAATCAATCTAGCATATGAAGAATCGGGGAATTACACGACGAATTGAGAATCGGCACCGGCGTAAACCGAGAGCTACCACGAATTGCGCAGCGGCGTTATTAGGAATAGGCATTGAGCCGTTATAACCGAGGGCTACATGTACAGCCGATAAGTCGAAACAAATCAAATTCGAGCAACTTGAATTGCACATTTTAATCGTGTTGTATTCAAACTTATTTTGATAGCGGAAGGATATATGTCCAGGTGTACCGGTTTGCTATTTTCAAGTTTGGTTGTTTTATCTATCGCATATTAGACAGCTTAGGGCTCTTAAAAACATTTCAATCTATAATAAACCTACTAAAATTATATGATATTTGCCTCTCCAAATACATATTTCACTCATTTTATCAATACCCTTATGGTTTTAACACCTTCAATTACACAATTTATGTATTGACTGCAATTTATTTTTAATTATCACGAATATAATGTAATTTAAAATCGAATATTAATTCTAGATATTAAAAAAAAAACCTTATTTTACTAAGAATATAAAATGTTTAAATTTACGAATTTTGTGATTAGTTTATTGTAATTTTATATCAATATTTTACACTTAGATATTTCTATATTAAAAGTTTTGATGCTGATTTAATATTTATTTAATAAAAATATATGTTAACTTCTAGGAGAAACTTATTTTAGTATAACGTTTAAACTGTGATTCTAAAAAAAATTATTTGTGCCAAATCTACTTTAAAAAAGTGTGACCTGACAGTATTACAAATTTATTATATACCTATCTTTTATAAAAACTACTTGCATATTTCTGTGATACTTTCTATTATATGCAATCACTGTAATAAATAATGTAGTCACTTATATTTATATTACACTTTAAAAGTGATATTGGGTAACATGTTATGTTTTTAAATCATTTGACAAAGAAAGTAGTTGATCCCAAAAGATTAAAAAAAAAAATTTTTACGGCTTTGTGTTGTTCTGTTTGCATAACATGTTATGTGCTTTTTTGTACTTAACCCTAGAATACTATATTGGTTTTGATATACGTGATTACTACATTATCTAATAATTAGGTAAATTAATTATTTCGAAAACTAGATCTTGACGTTATGGATCATCAAATTAGCTTAAAAAGGCAAATGCAGAGTAAATGCGCATTCTGGCATTGCTGGTAGCCTTCCTCAATAGAGGGAAAACAGAGGGTACTAATAAAAGCTACAATGCCAGACGTGCGAATCTACCCTTCCTTGGTATTTTTTAAGCAAATTGGATGATCCATAATGTCATGCAGTTTTCGAAACATAATTTACCTAATAATTAAATAATAGTTATTTGTTACTATATTGTTGTAAATTTTACGACTAGTAAATAATCATGTTAAAAGTGCGTTTTTATTATAAGAGGAGTATAAAATTAAGGATATCTTATATATTCAGTAACACAAAGTAAAATGCACCACATGAGTTGTTTTAATGGAGGCACTTTTAATACAGTAATTTCCGCATGAAATAAGCTTCAAAATAGTTAATATGCAAATATACTTAAATATTTCTAGTCCAAAGGGAATGAGATATTTAATTTTTGTTAAGAAAATGATTTAATAAATAACGTGTTATCCATATTGCAATTATTTATGTATCTACAAATTATTATTGTACAACTCCTCTTCAATATTAATTGATGGGAATAAATCTTTATTCGGAGTATTTGATTTTTTACTAACGACCTGCATTATTTTCTACAAATTTGGATACCTTTCATTATTATTTAGAAACCTGTAACAGGAGGCAAAAGCGCACACTTAGGTACTTTGTTATAAAATCAAAGAGCCATAACTACACGAATCTATTTACAAGGATTATAGTTGGAGCTTTAATCGGCAGTATGACACTCGCTCCAAGTATAACAATTTAATGGATTAAGGGTGAGGTAACAGGGGTAATATTTTGTTATCTCTACGACACATTGTTTTAAGAATATATTGTTGACGCTATAGTTTCGTATACTTATTGTACAACATTACTTCCGTATAAGTCAGTGTTTCTCAACCTGTGTGTCCGCGAAACAGTTCCAGATGTGCCCAGGCACGCCGGAACGTAATTTTGTGGGGGGGGGGGGGTCCAAATTTAAGGTAAGGTGCCCAGTTTTTAACATAGCTGAAACAGTTTTTAGCATAGCTGACCAGTTTTTAACTCAATGCCCTCCTAGATTAAGACTGGGGTGGAAACTGCTCCCATTGCTTTGGGCACTTCAAGTTGATGAACACACGGGCATTAGTGGAAAAGCTCAACTTCGTACATTCATTCGCTTCATCAAAGACGGAAAATTTGTGAATGAATTCTGATACTGCAGAAGTTTGATGGGCACTACAAAATGACTTACAAGATGATTAACGAGAACATTTTG
Organism: Adranes taylori; assembly: GCA_009867245.2. Lineage (NCBI taxonomy): Eukaryota > Metazoa > Arthropoda > Insecta > Coleoptera > Staphylinidae > Adranes > Adranes taylori. The sequence continues at coordinate 1,794 of WYDF02305456.1, read as the reverse complement.
CGTTTCAATTTGAGCTGGGAAACTTGTACAACTCAAATTATTACATTAGTGGAAAAGCTCAACTTCTTGCGATCATTCGCTTCATCAAAGACGGAAAATTTATGAACGAATTGTGATTCTGCAGAAGTTTGGCTGGTACTACAAAAAGCGATGACATTACAAGATGGTTAATGGATTTTGCGTTTCAATTTGAGTTGGGAAAACTGCGTTGACATTTGCACCGATGAATTTCCTTAAGGTTTTGTAACTTGCACGTCAACAAAATCCCAATATCGTCTTCGCCTGTATGATTCATAGTCTCTCATCAAAATCATTGCCGAAAGATTTGCATTCTATCATGACTCAATTTGTTTTAGTAGTGAACTTCATCAAATCTCGACCAATTCAGTCACGACTCTTTGCACAACTTTGTGAAGCAATGGACTCCGTTTACAAGTGATTATTTTATCATACGGAAGTTCGTTGGCTTTCAAAAGATAAGTTCTTAACAGACTTGTATATCTCAAAGTAGAACTGATTTTATTTTCATTGAAACTGAGGATCAAGGTTTGGGCTTCCAACTGGACGACGAAATATGGTGGTTGAAGATTCAGTTTCTCTCCGATTTATTCGATAAACTGAATTCACTGAAGTTGAAGTTATTTAAAAGAAACTGTCCTTGTGGAAAAGCAAAATATCGAAAGGAAAACTTTCCAATTGTTAACGAATTTCAAGATAAGAAAATCAACAATGAAATTTTGTACACTCTCAGTGAACTTCAATCGTCCCGTCAACATTATTATCCATCAGTTGACATAGACGAATTTGTATGGCTGATCAATCCGTTTGCGATCAGTGAAGAAGTCAATTTCACGACCGAAGAGAAGGAGCAGTTGATTGAATTACGAAATGACAAATTCTATCAAGGAACGTTCACGAACACGATTTAGGAAGAATTCTGGCTTGCAAAGTTTATCCTTTAATCAGTTTGAAGCAGTTATAATTCTTTTGCCATTTTCATCTTATTGGTTCCGTGAATTTGATCGTTTGGTGTTAACTGAAATCAAGTCCCAGAAGAGAGAGATATTCCTCAGAATTGATGATGAGTTACGGGTTTGCTTGTCAGTCCCGATGGAATATGATGCGTTTCCTTAAGTAGGCTCGGTCATCACACTGAAGTAATATGTACAAAATGCACTGTTTTTAATAAAATAAGTTACAAATATTTTAGTTTGTCGCAACAATTCTCGGACACTTTTAGTGTGCCGTTACGCAAAAGAGGTTGAGAAACACTGGTATAAGTACCCTGTGAATGAGAGACACATATAGAAAAATTAGTCATAGGTATAAGTAGCGGTTTTCTTTCATGCCTTTTGTTTTTCTTTGAACATCCTTCCTTAAGTTTAACCTTACGCAGAGAAGAAGCATCACAGTCGGAGTATAGGGATTTTTAGCTGTATTCTGCAGTTGAGCAGTTAGAATGTGAAAAGTCTATATGCAGCCGGTAAGCTGGATAACCTAATTCAAGAAATGGAACGCTACAAAATAGATATAATGGGCCTAAGTTAAATCAGATGGCCGAACTGTGGCCAATGTAAAGCTAAAAAAACAATACTTTACTACTCAGGAAACAACACAACGGGGTTAAATTTATAGTACAAAGGAAAATCAGCAACAACGCAAAGAACTTTGTGGCTTATTCAGATAGGAGAACCCTTCTACAATTATAAGCTGATTACAAGGATCTTAATATCATACAGACTTATGCTCCAACGATAGACAGACCGGACAACTAAATAACGCAGCCTTACAAAG
>WYDF02305445.1:0-15315 GCA_009867245.2 Adranes taylori | reverse complement strand
TTATAAATATTTTATATATGTGAAAAACGTCGTAAGAACTATTATATATCACTTACTTTGTGACTCGAGTTTCGGACGTGGGTCCATTATCGAATTGACTGTTGTTATGTCAATTCGACATTGGGAAACAGTCTATATTAGCAAAATTACAGTGATTATAAATAATTGACATACACAGCAAATGTTTAAAAACAGTTAATATAAATTGACTGTTATTACTGAAGTGCATAATATATGAAGTTTGAAACACAGTAACAAGCACTATTAATATGGCACTATCTTAGTAAGTAAAAAAAAAAACATTTATTACCAAAGTACAATTGAAAGTGAAAATTAAACACATTTTCCAATACAGCTGAACATTTTATGTGGGAAAAATTATGGTTATTAATTATTGTTATACACTGACAATATTTAATATTAATTTATTATATTATTATTTATTGTATTGTTTTTTCTTATTTTTTAAACAACACTACATTAAAATAAGTTAAAAAATAAAACTCACCATTATATCATTCGTAAGTTTGCATCACTAACTTTACATATATGTATACACATCTTATTTGTAAGAATTCTAGTTCAAAACTGGTAAGTGAAATTTTAATAAGTACAAAGGTTAAAAAGAATCTACCTGCGTGTGTTCTCAAAGGACAACATCGTATGGAGAATACAATATTTCCTTCCTGTATGTCGTGAATTAAAAGGGTTGTCCCGAATTTACACAATAAGAAATCACATTATTATAATAATATATAACCCTTATGTCGTTTGATTCTTTTCTTACCTGCTTGCTTGAGTCCTGCAACTTCGTCGTCACGGTCTTTATGGACAGCTTTTAGTGTTGATATTATGCAATGCGTAGCATATGTATTTTGTCTACATTATAATATAGTTTAGTATGAGCTTTAGGAAGTAGGTAAAAACGATTGGATATGCATGTTTCCTTTGATTTCTGTAATTCATTATATATTTTTACACTGCCAGATAAAAGTTTTGATTCAAGCATTATTCCTTTCCAGTCATTAAAGATTTCCATTGCGTCTGCAAAAAAAGGTATCAGTTTTACATAAGTACTTTTTTTGCAAGTGGTAGTTGAAGTAGAATATCATCTACTTTATCGAGGTATATGTTTCCATGTCTACAGATCCAAACAATTCTCAAATATCTGATCCCATTGGAAGATCGTCTTCCATTTTACGAGTCCTAAAAATTATATATTGGAAAAAATAAAATACATATTTAACAGTTTATTTTTTCCTAATAATTTTTTAATTTAATACTATATAATTAGTTAACTAACAACAATTAACTACAAACAGAAACATAAAAACAAAATTCTTATTCTGACATTAGCATATCCTTATTCTATCAACAAATTCTCATTCTATTCTATCAATAAATTATTATCTTTAGTTAACAAGAAAAAGGTCAATTTTGTATGACAACTAAATATTGGGACAGTATAAAGTAACGGCTAGAAGTGGCACAAGAAGTCTTGTTCAAAAATTTCTTAAGTTAACGATTAAAAATTATGGCCGCAATAAAACAATATGTGAATTGGCGGATGAACTAGCAGAAGTCGTCAAGACAATCTAAACTTAGTTTCTGATAGAAGTAAGAGAATATTAGTAAAACTATTTTAAAAAAGGCGAAGAAATAATTTACGAAAAATTAGAGTTGAATGGAATTATGAAACTAGATTAAACCTGTCAAAGGAAAGCTGTCGCTAATGGATTCTTAAATGTGTCTTAAAAGTTTTATAAAATTGAATTATAACAATTAAAAGTAATAATTTAAAATTGTATTAAGAAAATGTTTTCCTATAGACAAACTAAAAACCACTGTTGATGGAAAAAAACAAAAGAGAGCCAGGTCTCACATGGACAAAATCTAAACTATCTTGATTAATAGAAGATTCGTCCAAAGTAATTTTTACCGACAAATTAAAATTTGACGTATGCGTTGGTGATTACCGCAAACGCAAGATTCGCACAAGTATCAAGCTTTCCATAAGGATTGTTTAAAACTTATGGTAAAATTTCCTAAAGCAGTGATGATTAGGCGCTGTATGACAGCTATAGGATTAGAATTCTTTTAATTTATTAATGGTATCGTTAATGCTGGGACAGATAAAAAAATACTGCAAAGCAGTCTAATACCTAGTACCGCGCAGTTAAACGTTAGCGAAAATTATATTTTTCCCCTGGCCTGCCTTTGGGTTTTCCCCTGGCCTGCTTTTGGGTTTACCCCTAGCTTGGATGAGCCACCCTGCGGTTCGGGCAAAACCACAATAAAATGGTTTTGGCCACCACAACGTAAGTCTTCTTTCTTGGCCTTCCAGTTAGCCTTCCATACCTTAATGGCATTGAATCGCTGTTGCATAAACTGAAACATACATTGAGGAACAAACGTTATCAATGACATTAAGGTATGGAAGGCCAAGAAAGAAGACTTACGTTGTGGTGGACAAAACCATTTTATTGTGGTTTTGCCCGAACCACAGGGTGGCTGATCCAGGCTAGGGGAGAACCCAAAAGCAGGCCAGGGGAAAACCCAAAGGCAGGCCAGGCCAACAAAAGGCCAACCAAAAATAGAGCAAATTTGGACTGTATTTGCTTCTGAAACGTGCAGATCCTTAGTTAATTGCACGCCCAACCAAATTCGATCGATTATAAAATATAACGGTGATGTTATTCCATTTTACAAATAAAAATTCGTGCTACGTCGCAATATTTAGTTGCCACACAAAACTGACACTTTTCTTCTTAATTAAAGATGATAGAACAAGTATTTTGTTTTTATGTTGCTATTTGGCCTCAATTGTTGTTAATTGTTGTTAATTACCAGAATTGAAATACTTGAATAGCTGAGTTCTTCGCTCATATATATTTTGTGATTGAATAACTAAAATTCTTGCTCGATATATATAGTTATTAGTTTTTGGGTACTGCCCATACCACTTTTATCTGTAAGATTGTTCGAGACAGATTCAGTGTGTATTCGATCACTAGGTTTGAACATATGAAAGCGTAATAGTTAATCTGGATTAGTAATATCTTGTAGGAGATTTTGCTAGTTTTATTGCATTGTTTATGGTGTATTTTAGTTTGGATTACATGGTTTGTTTAATATGCATGTTAAAAATTGAATATTCTAACTGTAATGTAATATAAATTATATGCTGTTGTAATTGGTAATGCAGGACCATCAATTTAATGTATTTTTGGCACTTTCTATACTTTGGTACTTTGTGGGTTTGTATTCATTTCTTGGCTTCTGTCTTGACTGAATTGATTAATTGTTGTAATTTCTGTTATTTACTAATGTTGATCACTTTGTTGTAAAAGAATTTAGAGGCTTTTTGGTATCAGCTTGTAATTATACTTGCAGAAGAAATTTTGCATCTTCTCTGCGTATATGTTCTTTGTATAAAATTACATGTCCATCTCTTTACTCGCTTTAACGAGTGTTAAGTTGCCGTTTTTAATTCGATTTTATATGTTTCTAATCATTTTATATTTTGTCATGTTTAATTTTGAGGAAATTACTACTCCCCAAAGGGACGGGTAAGAGAGAATCTTTTGTATAAGACTTTGCCATATGAAGGGTTACGAGTACTGTTCTTACTTAATTTCATTAGATCAACAATAAATGTAAACAAACTCTGCGCAACCATAACACTGACAATTTGTCCTTCATAGGCAAGGCTGTTGAATAAAAAGTTGTCTCACTTAACAGAATGTATTGTGAATGTACGTACATAAAATAAATATTCTATAAAATAAGTATAATAAATATTCGTAAAATAAAGTAAATAGTTGTTCATTCAAATAAATGACGGCATACAAAAATAATAAAAATGAAATGCTACTTATGTTCGATTATTACGTGTCAATAAATGTATCAAAATGGCGTTCCTCATTCCTCAAATTAATATAAAATAATTCTACTTACACGTTCTGACCATCATCAACTTATTTTTTAGAACCACGCACAGTGGGCATTAATTCATTTTAAATTATCTGCAAAAAATAAACGTGCTACTCTTAATTAATTTAATTAACTCAACTCAAATAATTCACACTGAAAAGTATTATTTACTTATTACCGTATACTGTTCACTACTAGACCTCATATCTAACCTATTTAATACTTTTAATTATAATTTATTCTAAATTAATTCATGAATTTATGTTCAAAACTCAGAGTGACAAGGGTTCAGCCTCTACACAACAAAAATCGCTCTCTGTGAGACTTGTGTAGCTTCTATTCATTTCTTGGCTAGCTAATTTTCCTATCAACGTTACGTCGATATCTCTCACTACTTTACCCCTTCTTATGGTAAATTGAAGTCTTTTGGAATGGTTGTTTAATGCTAAACATTGCTTAATGTTAAAGATAGAATCAATAAAACATAGTTCTAAGTTAGTATGGCCCACATTTACATGGACCCTGGAGCCGCCCATTGTTATAACTACATTAAATTCCTGAGAAACTGCGAAATATGGCTCTCTTAGAATTGTTTCTAACCATACAATTTTATTCAATCATGTACCCACTTCCAATTCGCGTTTCTACTCTTCTCTGCAAGAAATACATATGTGCGTAAAGCTGAAAGTTCTTCATTACAAATGATATTTAGCAATTTTTGTAAACATCTTTTCTATGTACACATCTTATCGTTTTAAGTTGTCAGAAAGCGACTTTGCTTATGCTGTCTTTTTTACACAACGATTGCACAATGGCACGGATGATACCAGTAAATTTGTTAGTAGCTTACATATGAGAACTGCATAGCTAATAGTATGAACTGCTGACATATGAGCTCTTACGGATGATTTTTGACAGCTGCTTTTATTTCTATTGCGAATAGATTGGGGGCCAGTTCTCTAAATTCAATTGGGTACTTGTATACAGTGTTAGAAAATTCTACTGCTTCAAACTATTCAAATCAATAAACTTATAGACAACAGTGTAACCTCAGAGAGTCCCACTCCCGACGCTGCTATTTGGGAACCTTAGCGTCTTGTCACAGATGGCGCAAACAAATGTCTTATTATTTACAGAATAAAATCGGCATTCGGAAATACGTTTCTCGGGCACTAGGTCCGTTTAACGTGAGATTGCACGCTGGAAATGATGTTCTTGGCATCCGGTCCTCGGTGGCTTACTGAAGACACAGCTAGCTGCGAATCTTGCGAGATGTACAACATTCATTTTCTCATTGGCAGCTGTAATAAACTTAAAGCTAATGATTGAAACAGCATAAACATTTTAACAAAACCATCTATTGTTCTTCATTGACATCACAAACAGAGAAATAAATATATATATATATATATATATATATATATGCACGAATAAATGTCATGTCAATAATAATTAAAAGAGTAAATGTTAATTTAAATTAATTACGTAATAATGGCCGTTAAATTAATAATAGCGAAATTATCATAAACAAAACAATATAACCAAGGAGTTTTATATCAAACAGTACAAATGCATAATAGTCATCAATAACGGTGCATATAAAACAATCAGCGGTGCATGTAAAGCGATATGAAAAATGCTGTGATAAAATAACAAAACAATAGCAAACAAAATATGGAAAGCACGTACAAGCTATCAATAATACAGCGGGAGGGTGGAAGTAATTTTCAAGCACACGACATGAATAACGCAAAAAACATGTAACTTGAGATACTCTAGATGTGAAACAACGTGAGTGAAACAACGCTGTTACTCGTCATTAATGACTATGACTGACTGTAAATTACAAGCCAGACGCATACACTCTCGGTAGGGTATAGGTGATACTAACACGCGTAACGCCGTGAATCATAGTCGTCAACGTGAAGCGTCTACAACTGTATGTGAATCACAAGCCAGAAATGTATACATGCTATCAAGGTAGAGAGGAACTGAAAGGATTAATGAGACGCGTAACGCGATTCACAGCATAACGCCGTGAATCATAGACGTCACGTTGTCCAGTGTCTAGAACTGACTGTGAATCACAAGGCAGAAATATACACAGTGGTTAAGCATGAACTGGTTATAGGACAAGGTAGGAGGCAGAAGTGAAGCTATTCAAACACATGCAAAACAAAGAAATAATGTAATTTAAACTATATAAAATCTCTTACGAAGGCGTTCAAATACGATCGGTTGAAGCTGGACTGTAGTCGGCTCGGCCGGTGCTGGTTGTAGACTGCTATGACTGCTGACTCGACCTCTGTAAATCGGGAACTGATTTTATATGCTTAAAAATCTTTAATAGACCCGGAGCCACGCTTAGATTTTACGGGACGTATAGGGGCCTACACTATTTTATGACGCGGTATGGTCTTTCATAGAAACCAGTATAATCACAAAAGTTTAAACACAGCCTTATAGCAGTATACAATATGCAGCAAACCATAACAGTGTAGCTCGTATATACGCTCCTATATTGCTTATTTACATAACATGGCATGTACGCACATCTATTCATTCATATGCGAATGTGCTTATTACAATGCACATAAAGTCAGCTAGACAAATATATATGTGCTTACATTCTGTCTCTTTCTAACTCACGCGGAAATATACGTTCACACACAAAGCAATCTTGGCGGCGTAGATCATACGTTTTAATGCCCAATTTCGTGTTGTCATAATTTTTCTTTATTTCAAAATTAATAAATCTTTAAATTCAGTGCATACTACTTTGAATAAATATTATACATTTGCATAAAAATTTCGAGTACTAGTGTACATAGTGTTATAGCATGACGTTAAGAACAACCGATGTTTAAATCTGATAAGTTTAAACATGATTTGATAAAATCAGGATACATTTTTAATTCTTAAAGTATCCTTAAACTAGTTGAGTCAAGAGTTGTTTTGTGTGTATACTTATCCAAAGTGGATCTCTTTTAAGAATTACATGACTTAATAGATGTACAATTTTATTGATAGCATTTTGCGGAATGAATTAGAGTGTCTATTATAATGCACAATAAAAGTTTTGCTAATGTAACAAATTACATAAATAAATTACATAAAGCCGCAAAATTTATCAATTAGTTTCTCAAAATCTGGCGCTACAGTCCATGTAGAACCCTGGCCTTTCCTACAGAACCCGTCCATTCTTCCTTGCTTGTAACGCATCTCATCCAGTTCCGGATCCCGCTGCGCCTTCAATCGTTGGCCTGGCTGGCTTCCTTCTGCACTCCGGTTGATCTGGGAATCTTTCGTATCACATTTCTTTCCCACGCCCGAAGCGGATTTTGCATATGTTGCAATACCTCTGTCAATGCTCTCGAGCTTCAATCAAGAAGGACAACATCATCTGCGAAGGCCATGTACTAAAAGGATCTGGTGTAGATAGTTCCACGTGTATTGTGCGGAATCCTCCGCATCACCTCCTCCAGGCAGAGATTGAAGAGGGTCGTCGAAAGTGCATCTCCTTGTCGCAGCCCTTTTCGCACCTCAAATTCCCTTGTTAACTGCCCGTGGATCTTGACTCTGGGCGTAGTGGAACGTAATGTAATATACACCAGATAAATGAGCTTCTTTGGCACTCTTATCTCTTCCAATATCACTTGCAGTTTGGACCTCCTGACACAATGATATGTCTCCTTGTACTAAATGTAGAGTTCTTTGTAGTCAATGTAGTCTATCATATGCCTTTTTGTAGTCAATGTACAGGATGTGGTCCAAGGTTACCTGTTGCGCCGAAATGCACACTGGTATTCGCCTAATTCCTTCTCCGCACATGTCTCAAGCCTCCTTCCCAGTACCTTCGAAAACATCCTGTATACAACGTTCAAACGAAAAATGCGAATAGTTACTGCTAATCATCTTGTCATTCATTTTGTGGATGGAACAGATCACTCCAATCTTCTGGAATGTCTTCGATTTCCCGTACTAAACGAATGAGAGTGTACCAAATGAGTGTCTGAAAATGTATGCTGTCCATAAGACCCCGCCCAACGTTCGGCAAAGCCAAGGCTGACATTTTTTTCTTTCCAATTGATGTTTTAAACAGTAGACAATATTTGCAACATTCAGTAAGATCTGAAAACAAAATCTCAGATTTGAAAATGAACCAGCTCCATATTGCACAATGAAACGAAGCTGATCTTATTCTGTCCAATGTTTAACATCAGGCGTTGTCTTATCCATAGAGGATTGAGTAGCACTCAACAGATCATTATTTAACCCAACAAATCTAAACTAGCAGGTCCGTATCATAATAGCTTCCATTCAAAATGCATCGCTGTTTCCACAACTCCAATTAAATTTAGTAAATGAACCTGTTTCCTATTTCTGTTAGTATTTTATATCACATATTTCACCAGTCGTAGCATTTCCTTTTTTTCTGATAAGAATGTGAGCATTACATGTATGAATAATTCCTTGACTTTTTAAAGAGAACTCTTCCATATGCCAGCAGCACTATTTAAAAAAGAATACTTTTGTGAAGTTTGAATATTTTGAGCCGTATTATAAAATATCATAAAATGGTCCTGGTCCTGAAATCATTTAATGGACTGAATTTCATCACATCTTTTACCTGGATTTCCATTTTATCCTCTGCAATATGGCTGGCTTTCTCTGCAATATGGCTTGCAATATGGTTCTTTTCATTTTCCAATAGTTCTAGTTGATCACATATTTAACTCTGGCTTGTCTCTGGCAGTCAAACAAGTTTCTGAGTCTGACATTAAAGAAATACCAATAGCAGTTTTCAGCCTCTCCCATTAAAGCGTAAACCGTGAAAATAAGTACACATAGTTTGCACAGTAATATAATCTCTTACATGTGATACCTCATTATCAACACCAATAAACCCCAACTAACGGGTATTATCACTGTTTATGAATGTAGCTTTTAATCTATTATTCTACTGTTGTTTCAAAATTATGTCTGCAGTACTTGTATCTTTTTCTGGATTTGAATAAAGCATCAAAAAGACATATTGGCTTCTTGTTGTTTACCTCTTGCGATGCAAAAGTAAAGACCGTTAAATAGTTTAAATAGGTAATCTACGATAAGCAAACTTGTAGCAAAAAGAAACAGAAAGTAGTTTTCTTGCGTGAAGCAATTTTAAGTATGTTAGAAAGAGAAATTTTAAAAACTAATTTATGTGATAGACGTTTATGAGTAAAAGTAAGATCAAATTAACTTCCAACAATATAAAACTCCGGCTCATCTTTGTTTTTGACAAGATCAGCCTAACAGTTTATTTTAAAGTACGCGTATTTTTATTGTAAATTATGGCTGTAATACAATGTGAGTAGTAGTTTTTTATTATTATGAATAAATGATTGAAAAATTCAAACACTTAAAGTTCTTTTCATTTTACTTTGAATAAATAATTAAAATTAATCTAATAAATTATCATTTACTGTAAACCACATATGAGTCTTAATGAAATGTCGTAAGTAACTTATATCGCTATGTTCTTTCATGGAGGTATTTTATTTGATTGTAGGCTTTGGCTATGCACTATTTAATTGAATGGATGTTTATTTTTATATTTCATACTTTATTCTAAATGCAAATATATCATAACAAAATTTGTTTTATTATTTACGCAAATTTGTCAACTTCTAATAATTTTATTTACATGAAAAATAATTATTTAGTAAATAATAGAGCATTATAAAATCTTGATGGGTTTTATTTAAATTCTTTTAACTAATTCATAGGCCGTACTTACTTTATTAAGGTTAAATCTTTGGTTTTAATCAAGCAAAGTGCCACAACTATATTGTGAAATTCGAAGGTGTAGTTGTGTATGTATATTCTAAAACCCCAAATTAAATTCTGTAATTTTTTGCTACGCCCTAACCTAACTATTACTATTTGATTCCGGTTGAATTGACTGTAGAACGAAATTATCTTGTAAAAGCTAGCTGAATTCCATGTCACCATTTTAAACGTGACAATATTTAATGGTCTCCGAAATTTGTACCTGAGTAACATCATTGGAGTTGAATCAAATATTAATCCATAACATACCTATGCATCTCATACATAGGTTTGTGTGATAGTAGATACTATAAATAAAATGAACTCATTTTGTATTGCTGGTAGAAGTTCGGCTGCGCCATAGACAGATGTTTCTCCTTGACTCTTTGCTGCTCTCCCTCACTTATCTGTGCAACTATTCTTATCCCGTTCTAAGGCATCTCAACAAGATAACAAAGTCGATTCATATGTATACAGTGTTCGAAATGACATCAGTAAGATAATTAAAGGACCCAAACCTGCTTGAATACTTTTTGAGTAACTTGACAAACTTACTTTGACAAACTTCTGCCAAGAAGAACTTCTAGCAAGAAGTTCGGGCGTTAAAAGTAAAAAAGTTTTTCTAGAAATGTGGGAAATGGTTAAAAAAGTATGAGTTCCTAAAATATGTGTTTGAAAGCAAAACTTTTTAATTTTCGAAATTAATCCCGGAATGTAACATCCTAGACAATTTTTGTTGGGCTAAACGGAGCAGAGCTTAGTATCTTGGAGTCCTAATATGAATCCTAATAATATCTATAATTATTCTTAGACTATAGTGTACATTTTGGGAACAAATACTGATGAAAAATGTTCTGCTTAGACATTTATATGAATTAAAAATCATGTAAGATTCAATTTATTGGGTTGATTATAGATGTGTATAATAATATATCCCTCCACATAAAATCACAACTTTTTAAGCAATCGCTTCTCCAGATATTTACACACGTAGTATGGTATGGTCACTAAAATGTCAAAGAACACAAAGAACCATTTAGTTGTACATACTAAAAACTGAATATGGATATTTTATAAAGGAATTGTTCCCAAAAATGGAAATGATCAAGATACATTTTCTGTATTTTTATCCCAATCTTTCAGGAAAAGTGTAACTCATGAAACTCAAAACGTTGTAAGTGCCGTAGCACCTGCAAATAGCATTGTAGTTACTGCGACGCCAGTCGCGGTGAAACGATGGAAGGCGACAAAAGTAAGGCAAAGAAAAGGACTACAACACCCTCAAGGTGGGTGAAAAACGTAAAAGAAGTGTTGGAGAACTAGTGGCCATGGATACGTTTCAGCATCTGGATGATCAGTGCCTTCAAAATCTCCACCATCGGAAGTTTGTGCACAAGTTAACATCTGTGGCTTAATTTCTCTGCTGAAGATGTGGCTTATTTGATGTTTTGTGGACCAATGACTGTAAAAATTACAATGGACCATTTCACAAGTCTAATATATCAGTAGTGGCAAAGTAGTAATATTGTTTTTTGTTGAGGCAAAGGCCAATGGTGAGAAGAAACTTTTTGTTGAGGCAAAGGCCAATGGTGAGAAATACAAGAGAGAGTGGTTAATCTATTCACCATCAACAGGATCAGTTTATTGTTTTGTTTGGATACTGTTTTCTCCAAAAAAAAAAATCTAATTTTGTTACAAAAGAAGGATTCAGTAACTGCCGAAATATTGTTGTAATTGATAATCATGAGAAAATAAGTACTCACCGAGACTCTATGCTTAACTCGCAGATAATATGCGGGTTTGGGACAACTGTTGGAGAAAAAAATTGAGGAAGAGTTTGATTATTGGGAACATATCTTGAGGCGTGTCATAGCAGTTATTCGAATGTTAGCTGGACGTGGGTTGGCTTTCAGAGGAATCGAAGAAAAGTTTGGATACTGCAGAATAGAATATTTTTTGGGCTGCTTGAATCAGCTGTAAGGAACTCATTCAAATAATGTCACAATGCTGACGAAGTAAAATCTTCTAGTTATTTTAGTTTGTCAGTTGATTCATTACCAGATCTATTGCATATCGAGCAGTTAAGTGTTGCACTTAGATACTTAAAATTTTGAACATTCTATAGAACGCTTCTTAACTTTTTTGAGTTGGCATGCCATACTGGTGAGGAAATGGCAAATCAGGTGTTGCAGTACTTAAGTGATATTTGTATGCTAAGACATTTCAAAATGTAGAGGCTAGGCTTATGATAACGTTGCTAACATGTCTTGGCGTTACAAAGGGATTCAGCAAAAAAATTCGGACTGATAGGCAGAAGTTATGTTGACTACTGCGAAGATACAGTTAATTTCTTCAGTTCTACAGTTCAATTACTCTACACCATTTTATCATCCTCAACCAGAAATTAAAGAGTCTTAAAATTGCTATCTGATACAAGATGGGAGGCACATGCAGTGACAACATCAGCAGTTTTAAATTCTTTCCGTAAAATTTTTAAAGCATACAGTGGAAGACAAGTCGCTAAAGGGAGCGCTAGAAGAGAAGAGAATATTGTAGATAAAATGCAAGAGCTAGAATTCGTTTTCATGTTAAATTTTTGGAATGAGATTATGCAGAATTTTCAAGAGCATGTTAAGCTGTGCCAAATGAGGATGTGAAAAAAATGTGCAGATCTACATGTATCATTAGATAATCAGCTGTGTATTCCTCGAGATGAATTTGAACATTATGAAGAGGCTGCAAAGGAAATGCTAACAGATGTTGATTACGCGGCAGCTACAACTCGCAAAAGTATTAGAAATAAGATACCCAATGACGGAGATGCACCAGATCTACATTTGTCCAGAGATATGATACCAGAGGTAAATTTAGTATCACCAGAGTTTATACAGTTCTTGATGTACTTGAAACTCAGATGAAATAATAGCAGAGAGCTTACCACTACCACATAAGTCACCTCATCTGTTAATAATGAAAGGTATTGAAAGGCCAAATGTGTATTGATGTTTACTCAGAGGATTTGCAAGTAATTTCTCAGCTGAGTTTCAGCAGTTTCATTCATATGCACGCTATAAATTCAATGAAACAAAAAATGTAAAAACAAGATTTAGCCAAGCTGAACGTTATAAAATCCTTGTAGAAGATAACATTGAGTGTGCATTTCCAAATGTATACCTTGGCTTTCCTATATTTTTAACATTAATGGTCATAAATTGTTCAGCTGAACGCTCATTTTCTCAATTGAAGCATATTAAAAATCCCATCAGGAGAACTACGCAATAAAGCAAGCAGGATGCATTATCCCTATTAAGTATAGAAGCTGATGTGTTACGTAAGATTAGTTTTGAGATCGGATCAAAGACTTTGCGGTTAACGAAAGCAGGAGAAAACTTTTCAAATGTAAGTGTACAGTGTTCAAATGAAAGTATACAAAAATAAACAATGTTCTCTTTCTGACTGTTAATTTTATTTAATTTCGCTGAATAAAATTTTGTGTGGTTTATCATGTTTATGTTTGCTTAGGGCATCTAAAGGGTTTAATCCGGCCCTGCATTCAAGACATTTTGGTTATTGATTTGAGCTGCTGATATGTCACTGCAAAGTTGGTGCCCGACAGACTGCAACAAAGGAACCACATTGATGTCGCAAAAGGCATGATTTTCATGGCTAAATCCGGCCTAATTCATCAAACGCATTATTACTGGAGACTAAATGTTGGTTTATGCATTTCACACACAATCTGGGCATCAAGTTAGTGAATGGTGTACATGGAAAGAGCCAAAATCGAAAAAAACCACGTTGCTTTCAATCCAATAAGACGGTGCTACGGTTTTCATGGATTACAACGGTGTTATACATCATGAATTCTTACCACAAGGTCAAATAGTTAACGGACTATTACAGGATTAATGAGACGTTACCGTGAATCAATTCAGTAAGAAAGACAGAATTTGTGGGAACACAGCTCTTGGATTTTACAACTCAAAAATGCATCGTTGTCCAATGCCGTCGTTATACGTAACTTTTTAGCCAAGAACGGAACGAACACCATCCAACAGCCACCAGATTTGCATGATGTGGCTCCCTGCAACTTCTTCCTTGTTCGGGTCAAAAAACCTCCGATGAACGCGTTTAACTAAAAAGAGGAATAATGGAAGAACCGAAGACGGCTCTAATCACCACACCGATACTCGAGGAGAATCGAGAAATGGATCAAGCGCTGGCATAAGTACATTTCAGTCAATGAAGGGTACACTGAAGAGCACTTCTGAATAAATTCCGGAAACTTATTAATCAAGGTTATATAAACTTTCACGCAAACTTGAATGCCAAAATTCTTTAAATTGTTTACAATCTTTTCTTTAAATTTTCATCTTAAGAAGTAATTTCTTAATCTCTCAGAAAAATATGATAAAGTATTTAAAAAAATCGTCATATTTAATGATTCCGAATTGACCGGTAAATTAGATTAAACACATATAGGACCATCTAAGCGAGTCTCTACTATATGCACATTCTATAAAACAGCAAACAAATATTCAAAATTAACATTTGAGTATGGTGCTAAGGATAGTTTTTTTAAGGGCATCTGCATTATCCTTATTGATCAGTACCTTTCGCATGCAGGTAATAAAAAATGCAAACGTAAAACGGTATTGCTTTGTTAATGCCATCAAAATTATGCAAAAAAAATATTACTGCTGGCATCCACACACTTATCGGGAGGGTCACAATTGACTACCTGAAAAGAAAAGGGACATTCATATAAAAACTCGTACATCTATCTGGTATAAGCAATATGTGTTAAAAAAAGGATTAAGTATCGGGTTTATTTGAATAGTACAACCAAGTATTTATTCCTCTTCTTTATAATCATTTTATAGAGAATATTTTGTTCTACGAATGGATTTGAGTGACATTTGAATATGCAAGTTTTATATGCGTCTATGTGTGTGTGTAGTCTGAATATATGTCTGTAGGTTTGTGTTCCGCATATGCCATATGCACGATTAGGTTTATAGCAATGATGATGATGATCGAAAAAGTTCGTCAAGTTTCCTTTATATGAATTAACCGATTATAATATACTATCAATCATTTTATTGATTAACACAAACCATGCAACCCTTTCATCATCTAACATAACGTAAAAAATATTCGTTTTCAAATTAAAAATTACATATCACCAGTGCCGGAACTACGGTGGGGCGAGCGGGGCTTCGGGTCCAGGCGCAGAATTTTAGGGGCGCACTAGACCAGTTACAATTTTTTTTACTACTTTAGCTTTAGTTAGGTTAGGTTTAGTGTTTATTTTTTACAAATTAATTAATTACACCTACACGATGATTACACGGTAAATGTAATAAATACAGTTAAGTTTGAATTCACAAATTCACAATAATAATTTAATAAAATTGCTAACAAATTAAATATATTAATTTATAGGAAAAAATAAAAAATATGTCTGAACGGCCAAGTTGAGCAGAATATCGAAAAAAAAAAAAGAAGTTGAGGGAGAACGAAGCAAAAAAAATGTCTATTCAAAAATGGTTTTCATCAGTTTCGAACACA
>WYDF02305434.1:0-15315 GCA_009867245.2 Adranes taylori | reverse complement strand
ATGCGGGTAAATTATATATATATATTCACGTTTAGAAGGGATAATGCACATCGAAGCCATTTAAATGTCCTTAATATTATACAGTTATTTTTAAGTAATTAATTTAACTGCTAATAGATTTATTTATTATTTTTTTGTAGTTAAAAAGGACATTGATATCTAACGTTATATATGCATACAGAAATAAAATAAGTAATAACATAACATATTAAACCAAAGAGCTAAAAATGTACATTATAAAATTCCTCTGATTAATAACACATTCAAATCAGCGTGTAGCAAGGCTGGTACATATTTTTTTATCGAGTTTGAACGCTACTGAAGTGACAAATAGGTGTTGATCTGACTGGTAAATGGCGTCTAGAGCCACCGTATTAAAATTGCAAGATTTATTTCTGACGATTTTTTATAAAATGTCTTGGAGAACTTCAAATCTGTTTTGTGAAATAAAAAATGCAACGGATGTCATTTTAATTTTGCATATAGCCACATAGAAGGGACAAGTAACAAAACATATGGTTCAGAAATTAAGTTCAACATTATATTGACACGTGTCAAAATGTTTGTCAAAACGCAGCAAGTGTAAAGCGTTGTTCAGAAACATGGAATTGAATCGAGAGTATATCCGAGCGATAATTTTTAGAACTCTCGAAGAAGTTTATCGCAACAACAATGTTTAGCCGAATTAGTTGCTGTTTCTGGTAATGAAGTACCAAATCAATCGACAATTTCTCGCTGGTACTCATACGAGGACGCACAAATCTCAGCAATGATCCTAGGCCAGGTCCACCAAAATCAGCAAGGAAAATATCCCAGGAAAATAATCAATTGTGGGTTCACCCAGAGGTCACCCAGGAAAATATCAATGCTGTGTGCGAGATGATTAATGAAGATCGTCCTGTAACTTACCGGGAGATGGAGAGTTCCTTGGACATTTCTAAAATCTCATTCCAAAAGATTTTACATTATGAGTTGGGCGTCGAAAAAATAGTTTCTCGTTGGATTCCACATCTATAGACTCAAGAACAGATGGCGGTTCGTGTCAGTTTGTGCCGAAGAATTCTGAATCATTTCATCAAAGGCCGCTCTACAAATCTGTACAGTATAGTCAATCGTCTCGAGTCTTGGATTTATTCTTATGAACCCGAGAATAAACATAAGTCTACTGTTTGGGTGTTTCAAGATGAGGAGAACCCAACCAAAGTTATCTGTTCCCGCAGTTTGTTGAAAAAATGGTCGCAACTTTAGCAAAAATCCGGACATGCGGCTGCAATTACTTTACAAGATCGAAGGACGGTAACTGCTGATTGGTACACAACCATTCATTTAGAAATTATTTCTGAGCTGCGAAAAAAAAAATCCACAGCATCGGATCGTCCTTCACCATGACAATATGAGTGCTCACACTGCTCGAAAATATTTGAGTTTTTTGGAGTAACAAAACATGTAATACAACAGAAGCATTTAGAATAATGACAGCATTGTTTGGTTGTTCATTAATTGGCCAGTGAAAGATGCGCCATTTATTCGTAAGAATGCCAAAGGCGCACTCGACATATCTTCTTGCTCTGCACAATTGATAATTAAATATTCGCTTATCGATTGTCATATGTGTCCTTCCAAAGGGTCTTACCAAATACTTATGTAAGCTTCATCCCCAATGAAGAATTCAGGTACACTTGGACTTCTGTTACTGGCAGAGGTTTTTCTTCCGGTAGTTCTTGTTCCATCTTTTCTATTGACTACCACAAACTGGACCGCTTAAATAGTGATGAATGACAGTCCTTACCGTAACTTCCTACATCGACATACACAAATCTATATGTCGAAACTGCTACTGCCATTAGAACTATGGAGTTATATTCTTTATAATTAAAATACTTTGACCCTGCGTTAAATGGACATGTAAGACGGATATGTTTTTCATCGACTACACCGATTGAATGTGGAAAATTTGCTGTAGTTTCAAATCCAAAAGCTATCGGGTTCCACATCTCTGGTGTTGGCTCTGGAATACAATCCTTTCTCATTACTGACCAGATTCCTGTACATACAGCTTGTACTATTTACTTGTCATTGAAACTCCGATTCTATAATTGTAATGAAGATCAGTAAAAGCGCACCACTTGCAAGATACCTAAAAAAAAAAACCATTGCATAAAAACCGTTAACATTTCCATTATCCTTACTTTTTTGTTACAGGTAATGAAGTATTAAGGAGATGGACTAATCTTCGAGATTCGTTTTCATAGTAAAAGAAGAAGATCAAAGACAACAAAAGAAGTGGCGCAACTCAAGTTTCTACGGATGTTGTGGGTGTTTCTACTTCTCTGGTTACAAAATCGACAAGTATACCAAATGCTAGGACATATAAGAAAGCTGATGAGGTAGAACTGCAGTGTTATATTTTTCAATAAATGCATATTGTTAATTTGAGTTGTTTGAATTTCCATTTTAATACCTTACTTTCGTAATTGTCAATATTATGTATATACAAACATAGCATATGTGTATTTATATTTACCTTAATGTAATGGCCAGCATCTCAATTGGTTGTATACAATTCCCAAATTGTGTATTTCGGCGTTGCAGAGTAAAATCATTTTGAATCGGCAATTTGCATGTTAATTTACATTCAGGTCGATGCTATGCGAAGATTCTATTTTAAACATCATAATATGCATTTTACGACAACGCTTCAGGTAGCGTAGAGTATAGAGCGTCACACTTTCAGTCCAGAAGATTATGTAATCAGAAGAACATGTCGAGTCTTAAACTAAATCTAAATTCATCTAGATACAATGTACTAAGACTTTATGACCATCAGAATAACTAGATGAGACTAGCCTGCTCAATAAATCGCCTACCCATGAACACTCCGATTCCCATATTTGCCAACGGCGCGGACTGTCTATAGTTCGGCTGTCCGCTTTGTCGCAGCCTATGGCAGCTTTTGAGTCAGTTTTGGAAAATTTCTAACAGGCAATCAGATTGCTTTGAAGTTTTGAATTTGCCTATGCACGAATTCGACAAGTCATGAATCCGTCGGTTACTATATTTGCGTACGGAGCTGTCCGCTGTCCACCTTGCCGCTCTAAGTTTTTGGCAGGCCAGTCAGATAGTTTTGAACTTTTGAATTTGTCTACGTAGAAACTCGCTAACTCATGAATCCTCCGATTTCTAGATTTGCTTACGGCGCGGATAACTCGACTGTCCGCAGAGTTTTTCATGTAATTCGTCAAAAAAGCTAATAGACATCGGAAATAATTGAAAAATTTATTTTCATCTTTCCGTAGATCCTCATATAAGGTATAAAATAAGCCCATTTCATCCCTCCTTTCATTGATAGGATGCATCCAAACATGGCGTTTGCGTTGTCTTTTTCGTCAAGGATTATATAACCATAATGCAATAATTTGATTACGATTCATAAACAGCAAACCACTTCAACGACAAAAAAAAAAACTGAGCTCATCCATGGAGAAAAACCGTGCATACGCCATACAATGTGAACCTGTTGCCCATTCGAATTTTAAGGGTACGTGAAAGAAGAATGGTATATGTATGAGTGGAACGATGGGATGTGTGGTGGACAAAGCTGTGAGTTTGAGGTTGAGCAGAGGTTAAAGAATGTAGAATTGTTCAGCAATTTCTCCAGAATATTTAAGAATGTATCAAAATCGGAACTGGGAGATCTGTACAGCATCACTACGCGTATATTTATATTAATATAAAATACACCACACATTTCACAAAACATATCAGCTAACAGGTTTTTTAATTCTGTTCAGAGGAATGCCCTTTAACCCATAACACCGTCATGTTCACGAGTACTTGTTGCATAATAAGATAAACAATGCCCGCTAGGAAAACTTAGACTTGACGAAATCGCATCAGTTTTCATCAGTTAAAACTTAACTCATTTTCTTTACGCTTTAAATGAAAGATAATATCTTTTCCACATTATTATTAAGATCATATGTCATCTTATTTATTGCATTTTTACCAGAGGTCCTTAAGTCCCATTTTTTGTCATTGACTCGTTAATCAAAGAAATTATTATAATCAAAATTAGAGTGCAACAGCAATAAAAATCGTGCAACAGCTATAAAAGTTAAATAAAAATGGAAAACAAATACACATATTTCATGGTTACGTAAAATTGTTAAATACTAACCGCGCAAAGTAGAACTCAATTTTCGAATTGTACAAATAAACAATTTTAATTCAATTTCATTTCATATAATTTCGATCGAAAATCAAATTAATAAGGTAGCTGATAGTGATGCAATATACTGGAGCAACTGCAGTAAAAATATGAAAACTAATAATCTTAAGTATTGATCATCTGTAAACATTACGATTACTAAGAGGAAATCTAGTTTTGTATTTCTTTGATAGATTATTAAGAAGCCAATACGCGCAACACTTCCACGACCTCTGGCATATATTGCAAGATGCACAATAATTGATTCCCTTAACTGATCTTGTCATTATCTTATTGCTTTATATAAGAATGTACAGTAGTAGACAATATTTAAGTCATGTGAACAATTTCAATAATTGAAAAACTGAAACTCGAAAGTTGCCGAAAACTATACTTGTAATTGAAAACGTGGATGTTAAACTTTATCAATTGCTCAGTCATCTCTTCATGAAAACTTCAGATAACTTTTATATGGGTTAGCATAGCAATCCACTGCTCGCAATTATAGGTACTTGACTCCTTCGTTATTTTATAAGATAACAGTTTAGTTTAGCAATTTCTAGTAAAGTTATTAATTGAACAATAGGTGGAAGTACCGTTTTCTAATTGTGCCTTTCGTGTCTGAGTAATTACTGGTAACGTCAATCCTTAACAAAAGTAATTACTGGTAACGCCTTGATAATTCAAGCAGCAGAAATAAAACAGTTATTAAACTTAGTCAAATACAACACTTTGCAATTAATAAAATAAATAAACACTTGAATAAAAGTGACTTTATGATTTGTTCAGTTACATCAAAAAAATGTTAAACTAGGTACTTACAGATTTTGCCGCTGTACACAAACTATATGTTTATTATTTTAGAGTAACCATTATCTTATTTATTTATTTATATTTATTTTGGCTTTATCTTGATCAACGAATGTGTTATTAATTTCAGTCGACTTTACTTTATTCATCAAAATTATATTCAAGTATCATCTGAATTATTCCTAAACATATTAATGCTAAGTACCGCGCTGCATTAGAGGAGTGCAAAATCAAATACTTAATAACTTTATGGTCACACTTGAATTAGACATGACTTTATTTTTTATTTAATTATTATTCCAATATTATTTTATTCCGGATTAATATTCCGCTACTTAGTCGGACATTATGAGCTCCGGCGGATGGTCAAAATTACTATCCCTCTACTAGAATTGGGCATCGTGTTTATACATACTGATGTCTCCCACATACCGATATGCACATTTTTCGTAATGATAAATTTGTACATAATTAACACATTCCAGAATCTTCGCTATTTTCCTCTTCTGGTAAAATACATTTAGTAAATGTATTCCACTTAAGTGTCTGTACTACTGTCAGGTTAATTAGCTTTTATCGTAATTGAGGTCAGTCAAATCAGATGTGCTTCTGGTACCTAAACTAATAAACCCCACACATCATCTATTCATTTATTATCAATCAATTACCAGATAAATTAATTGGTCACTTACCCACTGACATATCACGTTTAGTTTATTGTGATTGACTTACTTTAAGCCACACCTCCTAAATATTCATTTCTTCCGATAATTTGAACGCTAAACACCTCGAAACAATCTAGTTCCGTCGGAATCTATTTATATACTATAATTCTGAACTTATTAAGATGCTTTTAAAATGTATTCACGCTATATTTTACTTCATAACTAGAAGCTTGAATGATTCTTTAAATACTAATTACTACTTATCGGGCTTTTCACTAGTATACAACATGTTTACTGTTAACAACTCTTCACAAGGTCTATGCTTCCTGAATTTCTTGTATCTTTTATAATTATTACATGTTCAATCTTTCTAATCACAAACTTAACGGGAACGTGGACAAATCTCTACGTTACAATATTTTTACACGTTACAATTTCAAAATCATTCTTGTTTAAAATCCAAAAAATATTTTTTAAAAAGATTAGAAGGAATTATTATAAACGTCTCTTTAGTACCACACATAGAAGGTAGAAGTAAGAAAGTTAAGAAAATGGACGATCAAAAGTGTTATCATAAGATTCTCAGGAAAAGAAGGAAGAAAGGAAAATCGCTAGGTACCAATTCTAACTCTACTTGATTGACTTTCGCCTGAGAGGAAATAGCAAACAGGTACAGAAGATTAAAATAAACATATAAATTATGTATTATAAGAGAACTGCTTCACGGGAAAGTGATTTTTCAATGAAAAGCTCATGATATAAAATATACTTTCTTTTTCTACATAATTCCCTTGCAACTTAAACACTTAATCCAGCGGCTTTTCAATTTCTGTCCAGATAGTAATCTTTTGAAAACTCTGCAAAATATGCATCCATTGCAGCTATCTCGAACTCATTTATATCCAATCTCTTTCCACCGAGCCACTTTTCAAGTTTGGGAAGAAGACGATACCTTATTTAGCCAGATATGGCAATATGGAGGATGAGGCAGCAATTTGTAACTCAATTCGATGTCATATGATACACCTGAAGCCAGAAAACCAATTGCAAATTAGCAAGTGGAGCAGATTCAATAATGTTTTATTCAAATATGAAATTCCTTTTTATGCATTTTTAATCAAATTTTTCTTGAAATAGAATAAAATTACTTCTTTTTAATATTCTAGAGTTTTCTTAAAATTACAATTATAATCAACGCACTTTATTAAGACATTTTTAAATTTTGCAATATCGAATTTAGAATCTTACACAGGCAATCCTTTAAAACTAATTTGATTTATGTGCTTTTAGAATTTGAATGAATTCAAATCTACATCCAAAGATAACACTGATCAACAGCCATTTTGTAACTGGGGTGTCATATAGCAATTATAATGTATTTTGGGGTGTAGAATCCGAAACTACCCTTCATAATGTTCAAGCATGTAAGATTTTGGACGAAGGACTAAGCAATTTAGGCGCTCATAATTTTCAATCATATTGCATGGAGCCGCAATTATCATGTAGAAGGTGGGGCGGAAGCGAGAACCAGCTGAGGTTTTTACAAATTTGTTTGTGTCTACCATAAAAGGCATCCAGCGTCTTCCAGCAGCGATTTGGGGCTTGGCAATGTCGAGAGAAGGATAGTATACTGAAAAACGGTAACGTTCGGCAACACCACATACCCTTAGAGCCGCGCACGTCATCCCCCACTCTAACACTTAGATGGGCGTGGTCTCCCGAAGGTTCATGGACCAATTCTACAGGTTTACCCAGTCTTCTTTTGAGTTTCGAATTGAGTGGTTCTGTGTAATTAAAAAAGTTTTTAACGACGAAAATGTCAAGTAAAACGCCCCGCGATTGCAAAATTTCTCTTGACAAGATTTTCTTGTGTCATCTGTAGCGTCTCATTCGTGTACTGAATGAAACGGAAAAGAAAAAGTATGCGTTTTGCAGTTCCAATGGAATGGCGAAAACCCACCAATTGTTTTGACGATTGCTATTTTTGCATAACAAAGACTGAAGATTATTCCAAAAAAGAAAAGCGCAAGATCGAATATCCAAATTTGCCTTCTGTCATAAGGCCTTTAGATTGGCAAGATATTGTTTTGGAAGATAATGGAGATAATGACGCACCATCAGACAGCTCCGAAAAACAGTGTATCGATCCTATTTTTACCCCAGATCACAGTTCTAGCGAGCCACATTAGATTGTTCAAACTGAGCTTAATGATTTAATACGTGATTTGGAGTTGTCAAAGCAACAGTCAGAACTGTCAGTTCCCGTATTCAGGAGTGACACTTGCTAGCCAAAGAAACGACTTTCAGGAAAAGAAATGCTACGATTTCTGCATTTTATAATATGGAAAATTCGTTATGTGCGTGTACTGATATCGATGATTTAAAGTAGGAACTCAATATCGAGTATTTTCCCTGTGAGCTGCGCTTGTTCATGGACTCATCGAAATATAGTTTAAAAGATGTGTTATTACACAATGGACATTTAAAACCATCTATACAAGTTGCCCGTGCAGTGACAATGACAGAAGCCTATGAAAATATGCGCATCTTTTATATAAAATAAACTACATCAGGTACAAATGGCAGATATGTAGGGATTTAAAAGTTATAGTAATTTTAGTGGGACTTCAGGGAGGATTTACAAAATATTGATGTTTACTTTGTTTATGGGACAGTCGTGCAGTGAATAAACATTATATAACGAAAATTTGGCCGGAAAGGAGTGGACAGGGATCACAAAATTTTTAGTACGTGCCCCTTGTAGACCCAAAAATATCCTGTTGCCTCCTCTTCAGATTAAACTTGGACAGATTAAACTTCCCCAGTTAAGTGACAGTTAATTAACAGAAGGCATTGTTATTGGATCTCAAATTACTGGACGAATCGCTGGACGATAAAAATTTTATATAAAAGCTCACCACACAAGAATTCAGAGCTTTGAATACATTGGTAAGTGTACTGAGGGGATTGTTAGGCAACAATATGGATCCAAACTACAAACAACTGGTTAATGAACTTTTAGACTCCTACAAATCGCTTGGATGCCAAATGTCATTAAAGTTTACTTTCTCCATTCCTAGTAGGATGAAAGGTTCCATCAAGATATCAGAACAGTGAAAATTCGGTACCAAGGATGATGGAACCCATCTATGATGGGCGATTAATATTGGTTTTTGAAGAGATGTGACCACAGATAAAATGAAAAAATAGAATTAGTGTGCTTCAAATAAATATTTTTGATGTTTGCTTTTTTCTTAGATGTCAACTTAATATAAATTATAAACATAGTCGATGTATAGGGTTAAAAAACTAAAATCATTTTTTCAATAAATATTAAATGGTGCCGTATGTGGTTTGATTAATGTAACAAATAAACCTTAGGAAACACGAACGCCGGCTACTCCCGATCGCATCAGTTCTAATATTTTAGAAAGAGATGACAGTATTATATTTACCGCCATCTTAAAAACCACGGGACCTGTAGTGACAGGCAACAATACGGGAGAAAGGACGCACGCACGCACGAGTCAAGGTATGAGTATTTAAAGTTTTTGTGTGTTCGATGTAATTTTTTTCATAAATGTAACTTAATGTAGCTTTATTTCTATCATCATCATCAATCAGCCCCTTGCATCCCCTGCTGGATACAGGCCTTTCCGCCCACTGCCCATTTCTGACCACTGTCCTCTATTTTAAGCGCTCTGCATCCAGTTTGTGGTTATTCTCTTGATATCGTCCGTCCATAGAGTGGGAGGTCTTCCCCTGTTTCTCTTGTCAGCTCTTGGTCTCCACTCGAGCAGCCTTTTTTTCCATCGTCCATCTGCCATGCGGGCCACATGTCCAGCCCAATTCCACTTGAGCTTATCCACTTGGTAGATAACATCCGTGACTCCTGTTCTCGCCGGTGAGTCCTCATTTCTAACGTGGTCCCGAAGTGACACACCGAGCACCGATCTTTCCATCTTGCGTTGTGTTATTCTATCAGCAGTAGTAATATAAGATTTACATACTGAAATACTCACAAATAAATTATTCTAATGGCAGTCATGCTAACGGCAAATGTAATATAACCTAAAATAATCTTTGTCATTTTAATTGTTTCGATCCTGCGGGGCAATGGCAAACAGATCATGTGAGGTAATCTCGAACGTTCCGGCATTACCCCTCTTTCGTTAGTCCGTCGTTTCATTTATTTTTTATTTTTAATTGTTTTAGATGCCTGTAATTACATCAGAAAAACGAAAACAAAGTATAACATAGAAGATCTCGAAAGAGCTATTGAGGATGTCAATACCAAATAAATGAGTCCTGGCAAAGCAGCAGATGCTTATTCACTGCCAAAAACTAATATTTTTGACTATTTGAAGTTATAAAACAACCCAGAACAGGTAGAAAAGCATTATTTTCGGACGCACAAGAATTAGAACTCGTGGACTAAATTATAAAATGCAGCAAATTATTTTATGGATCATCGATGAAAAAAGATCGCCAAATAGCTTTCCAATTTGCAGGGCGGCGGAATAAGCTGCCTCATAATTTTGACCGAGTCAAACAGCTAGCTAGTAAAGACTGGTATTACAATTTTATGAAAAGAGATCCCAGAATATCTTTGAGGGCACATGAGGGAACTTCGTTGAATCGTATCAATGCTTTTATTGTGCATTTAGTGCGGCTTGCCAATATATTCCTCCATTTTTTATATTTAAGCGGATGAACGCCTAATATACTTGGATCTGTACCACTCTGGATGGATAAATGAAACCTTATTTATTAGCTGGCAACACCACTTCATTTCCTTTCAAAGCCTTCAAAATAACACCCAATTCTGCTAATACTAGACAAACATGTGAGTCATATTAGGCTTGGTGCATATACACTCTGCAGAAACTATGGGAATTATTGTGCTGACCCTGCCACCACATACCTCACACAGACACCAACCTTTATATTTGAGATTTTTTGGGTCTCTCAAAAGTGCATACAATCAAGAATGTGAGAATTATATGTCAGATAGATTTGAAAAGCTCATCACACAATACGAAATAGTTGAATTATTTACGAATGCTTTTAACCGGTGCAGTAACCTTGAAAAGGCAGAAAACGGCTTTACATCTGAAGGAATATATCCCTTGCACCCAATTGAAATTAATACGATTCAGCCATACATTTCCCAGAATACTATATTACAGGCAAAAAGAAATCGAGCACAAAACATTGAGACCGATGTCCAACCTCAAAATAATCAAATACCCAACGTCAACACTGTTGACCAATAAGCTTCCGATGCTCACAATACTATTCCACAAGATTCTGGCGAACAAGCTGCTGAAAAATCATCTGATATATCGGCGTCTGCACAAGACTGCGATGTTCAGGCTTTCAATGCCCAAGCTTCTGATACACGTGCTGTCCATTTCCTATCAAGTGACTCACAAGCGCTTGATACTTTTGCTACTTCCGTGGTACAAATTTCTGGTTCAGCAATAGTTACACTTCACGGGCATGACAATATAGCTGCAAGTGCAAATATAAGCTATCAGCATCTCTATCCGAAAACGTCAAATTGCCTATTAACAAGTGTACCTGAAAAAGATCAATTAGAAGAAAAGAAAAATAAGAAGCAAGCAAAAAAAGGGAAAATCAAAATAAAAGTTAAAAAATTACAGACAAATTACAATAAAAAGACAGAAACGTGATGATGGCAAATCCAAAAACAATGAAACATAGAAAAGTACTGAGAAACTTCAAAAATATTAAAGATTATAATGATTCTGGCCAAGACAAGAAAAAGGAAAAGGTAAACAAGACAACTATTATTGTATTTTTTGTGATGAGAATTATAAAAGCTCCCCCCCTCCCCCCGATTAAGACTGGATTATGTGCTATGTATGTGAAAATTGGGGGAGTGTAAGGGGCGAAAGCGCAAGTAGAGATTCTACTGCTAGCTCAAAAGTCAACCTCACCTGTTCGAGTGGTGGAAAAGCTTACCACCCGGTGCACCCTGCCAAACAACTGACGAAGCTCTGGCGACCGAGTCACAGCGGTATAACTGTCCATCCGAAGCTAAGGAAATGTGGTTTCGAGAAAAATCTCCCCTATCAACCCGCAATGGCCAGCGTGATAGGGAATATTGGCTAAAATCCCCTGTAGTATATGAAAGTACAAACTCAGCAACGGTCCTCAGTCCCCGCCGGTCCGCTTTCCGCTGACCAAGGTAGTGGTCAGATAAGGATGTGGACAGAGGGTGCTAAGAATCTCCGGGTTCGACTAGGATATCAAAAGAATTGAACCAAACTGGATGAGTGCAGCATAGGATCGAGGACGCTGGACTTGACTACGGGAGGCCTATGTTCAACAGTGGACAAAACTTGGCTGATTGATCATGATGATGTGAAAATTGGATTCATGAGAAATGTACAGATAGACAATCAACATCGGTGGGTTATACATGTGATCCCTGTCGTAATTAAGACTGCATAGGTTATAGATGTTAATTCGTAATTACCCCACTTGTTGTCCGTAGTTACTCGACAAATGTCGGGTAAATCAGAACGCTAAGGGTTTTGTTTTTCTCGTTAGTGTTAGATTTTATTAAAAGATTCTAAATGTTGATTTCTGAACTAGTTAGATGGATAGTTAAACTTAAGTAAACAGCAACAAAAGAAACTCTGTGTCATAATTCCACTGTCTGATTTAAGTTTTCCCTTAGGTTTTCGTGTTTCCCCCACTTTCCCCTACGTGCTACAAGTTATTTTTGCCATTTTCATTCATTCCACTACAATATGCTATTCAGCTTTGTGTTAGAACAATAAAAAAAAATGTGTCGACTAGTATAATAAATCGGTCACTCATATTAAAATTTTCATTAATCAATCAATAAATTTAAATTTTTGTCATCTTTTTAATCTTCTTCTAAAACATTAAATTAAAAAAATATTGCATAACATTGTTTA
The DNA here is from genome assembly GCA_009867245.2 of Adranes taylori. Classification (NCBI taxonomy): domain Eukaryota; kingdom Metazoa; phylum Arthropoda; class Insecta; order Coleoptera; family Staphylinidae; genus Adranes; species Adranes taylori. The sequence continues at coordinate 2,680 of WYDF02305434.1, read as the reverse complement.
TTGCTAAAAATATTTCGTATGAGTGTACAGTCTTTGTCGAACATGGAGTAATAATTTGCAAAACAAAATACGGAGCGGAAAAGGTCAAAACGCAAAAGTTAACATGCTGAAGAAATTTCACACCAACAACATGTTTCCTACTGTTTGTAAATTTCCTACTTTTCTAGATTATGTCAGATGCATCACGAAAAGACTTAGAAAGAAAAAAATGTGCTATATATAATATCGGAGGCAAAAAAGCTTCTATTCCATTTTTAAAAATACGGTAAAATGCTACAAAATGATCGACTTTCTTTAATAAGGTGTCAGTAAGATTTTTGTTAGGCGCAGAATAAATTTAAGAAAATTGTACTAGAAGTGCCCTACTTTCATCTTACTACACGTCACCTTTAGAATATTAATAGTGCCAAAAAGAAACAAAACATACTACATTGCACTGTGTGAGCTAAGTCCCGAGGCCTGAGATTATGTAAGCGGCCCATACAAGCTCAATTTTATTGTACAATAATATTGACGTATCCCTTACACGACACCAAAGTATTGTGCAATAAATATTCAGTTGACGGGTGTTTCTAATAGTAATTGGTACAGAAGTGGAAAATATTTTAAATTAATGAGTGACTTTGATGGTTGTTTGTCGTTAGCGATAGCATATTGTAACATGTCTGTGTTGAGAGTATGTTATAAATAATAAATCAGGTTCAGACTATTGTGCGAATTAAGAAATATTAAGAATATTAAATATATTATGAAGGTACGAAATAATAGACCTATTGTAGGGGGTACCTAATTATAATGCATAGTGTACTTACTGTGTTATTTTAATTGAGAGATATTAGTTATAACGTGTAGGATATTTGTTGTTATTGTCTTCCAGAAGTATATTCCACGATAACTCATTTAACTTCTTAGTATGTAATATGAATGGGATATTTTTAGTAATATAGCCTAGGCTCCGACCTGATCAAAATATGATTGGTAGCTAAAATAGGAAATTGCGGACTACCGTTTAATAGGAAAATTATTGTTTACAGTTAGTTACCTTGTCAACTAAACTTTACGTAGTCAGGATCTTATGATGTAATGTGTAGGGTCGACCATTAATTAATTGTACTATGTATTTAATCTACTATATTAATCTACTGTTTAATCATTTATATTACGAGTCGCCTATGTTTTGCTTGGCAATATTATATTTCTGTTCAATGTCAGATTACATTCGTTTTACCAGCTGTTATTATGACTGACTGTGGTTAACAGGAATCTGTCGTTGACACTGGTGGCTGATTCTCGATGCTAACAGTACGCTTTATGAAATTAGTGCACATAGCGAGTACTACTGCGCAAGTCATATATAACTGGTTTTCTTTAGAGTTGAAAAGAATGGATTAAAATTAAGCGTAGTAATGTCTCGTCATGATTTAAGAGTTTTAACGGCGATTGTTACATCCCTGCTAGTAATTCTTAATTTAATTGTCGATTTCATTGGAAATTTAGAGCTGTAAGGAAATTACGTTCCGAAATCACCCTGTTCGTTCATACCCGCAATCACCATACCCTTGTTCGTTGTATGAGGCTAGAATGATGGGGCAAATGGAGACTATTTGGCAATTCCTAAGCAAGGTGGGTTCTTTTTGCTTCATCGTCTGATAGAACTATAAGCCAAATTATGGCTAATTAAATAATTAATTTACTCTAATTGTCGTAATCGATTCATAAAGTAGAAATAAATTTTAAAAGACTGTTTTGAGATATGCGGGATTAAAAGTGTATTTGATAAACTCAGTAAACGATTCGGTTGATTCGGTAAGTTTAATTTTGTTGCTTTAATGGCATCAAGTCTAAGTTCGCCATTTTGTATGTTTAAAATAGGGCGAGTTTGGTGAATTACCAGATGATATTTCAGCGATTGATGGTCATTCAACTCTCGTCTGATGAGTAATGGTTAGAGCCTGTAATTTTTTTCTGGATTTGGAGATTTTTTCGCCTCGTCCAACTTGGTCGCTTTTCAGGCTGAAAACCGGGCCAAGGTAGAGGTCTCTCTCAGATAACGCTGCAGATGTAGAATGTAGGGGCGGTTCCTGAGAATCACGACCGTAAGGTGAACACCAAGTGTCTTTCTAAACATGGAAGTACCATCGTATAGTGATTTAATTAATAAAAATGACATTAGTGACAACAGTGATCAACATTCAATTTGCACAATGTGGTCCACACACGATGCAATATTTTTCAGGTTGTGCAATATATTATGCTTTTTTGTACAAAATCATACAACATATTGTGCAAACATTCAATCTGACCCATACAGAGTCAATAATATTGTGCAACTTACAATACAATATTGGGCAATATAATTGAGCGGGTATGCATTGTCATCTGCTTTAAGTTGTCATTCTAAAACTTGCACCAATCCGAAAAAAAGCATATCTGGAAACTCAAAAACTTCTTTAAAATAAAAAAACTTCTTTAAAATAGAGGTGGCCGGTTCCCAAAACAATGGTTTCAAAAATTTCGAATGGTATTACATATTCCATATTTTTGCACCATCATTGGATATTATTGGCTCTATATATATATATATATATATATATATATATATATATATATATATAAAATAATATAACATAAAAACAAAAAAAAGAAAAGAAACAGGGAGTGTAAGAAGACTATATGAAGA
>WYDF02305423.1:0-15316 GCA_009867245.2 Adranes taylori | reverse complement strand
CTTTTCTGAATATTGGTTAATGATCTTCTAAATTCATATACTGCATGAATTTCTTTTTCTATGCAGATGATACAAATATTATATTAACTGGGAACTCAGAAAATCAAGTAATTATATCTAGTGAAGAGACAATAAAGAATCTAAAACAATGATTCAAAAACAATGGGATCAAGCTATATGTAGACAAAACGGTAATGATTGAATTTAAACCAAAAACGAAAGCAGTAAACAGTTTGCTTATAAAGCATATAAAAAGAGTACAAAGCGTTCACTTCTGGTCTAAATTTAGATGGTAAGTTAATGTGGAACAATCATTTGCAACATATATACAGTAAAGTCAGTAGCATTTGTTATATATTTCAAAGAATAAAAAACACTATCAAAAATAGCTAATAGTAAAAATATCGAAAGTATGTTCATTTTACGAAAAAAAGATTATTCGTACCCATAATGTACAATATTCCCAAACGAGAGACTTCCAGAGATTATTTCAAAAAAGAAAACATATTTACTATATATGGGCTTTATAAATATCATGTATTAAATAAGTGAAACAAAATTTTAATAAATTCCAACAGAACAGTAATATTCATAAGCATGCGCATTGAGAAAGTAATAAATAGGGGTATAAAAGGATAGACAAACGTGGACTACATACGAAAATGGTACCCTATCAAATGCTATGTATCAGGTTTCTGCTATTAGGTTTCTGCTATTAAGCTTTATCAACACCCATATTTGACAGAACGTCACTGCATGTGTGTAACTGAATATACACTAACTCTGTTCTGAACCTAGCTCATCGGTTAGAAATTATTACATCAAATCTTCTATATACGTTTGATGGTCGATGGTTACACGTTTGATGGCCGACATATGCGATATGTTCTTAATTAAATTGAAATAATTCCTAAACTAAATCTAATTTAACGATTCGCTTCTACAAGAATAATCCAACAAATGAATGCTACCTAATTAATGTAGTACTATGTATTTTTGAACGAATTAACCCCCTTTTCAAATTAAGATGAGCCATTATGTTACCAATGAAGCGAGGGACTTTGACAATCAAAGCACACCCTGTATAATACTTGTATTGGGGGTTTTTCTGAGAAAGCATAGGACCACCCTAAAGATGACCAAAGTTGCCTCTGGAGTGATCTTAATATATAACAAATGCTACTGACTTTACTGTATATAGGTTGTACGCGATTGTTCTACATTAACTTATCATCTACATTTAGACCAAGGAACACTTTATACTCTTTTTATGTGCTTTATAGGCAAACTCTTTACTGCTTTCGTTTTTGGTTTAAATTCAGTCTACATACCGTTTTGTCTACATATAGCTTGATTCCATTGTTTTTGAACCATTGTTTTAGATTCTTTTTGTCTCTTCACTAGATATAACTTGATTTTGATTTACTTGATTTTGAGTTCCCAGTTAATATAAAATTTGTATCATCTGCATAGAAAAAGAAATTCATGCAGTATATGAATTTAGAAGATCATTAACCAATATTCAGAAAAGCAACGGTCCTATTATACTACCTTGTGGAACATCACAAGAAATATATTTTTTCCGATATCTGCCTTTCAATCATTATTCTTTGTGATCTTTTTGTTAAGTACGATTTAAACTTTATACACGTAATGTGCATTTATTCATAATAATAACGCAAATCCTAGTAACATTAACATATTTTTAAAAATGACTATTGGTTTTTTAATTTTTTTACTGCAGAAAACTGCAAATCCAATAATAAAGTCAGCATGATGTAGTGTGCTATTATTAGTAAATGATTTTTTGGAGGAAATTTATCAAATCGCTAAAAATTAACATTTTGTAAACTCTGTATGTGATTGTTTATAGAATGGTAGGTAAAATTAACGTGGTACAAAACTTATTTTTATTGTTATTATTTATCAGACTTCCATTATTTTTAATTGAATTAAAAATAATTCATACACTGAAACGTTTAAAATTCTATTATTTTTATTGCAAAGTTTTTTATTTATTTCTAAAATTTTCAAATCTTAGAGCAAACTTATGAAAATTGTATTTAAAGACATTCGTATACTAATTTTCTTTGAGTTTAAGCAGTCATATGTAATATTTTAAGAAAATTTAAAATTTCGCAATTACTATTCGTAGAGTACAAAATTTGAAGAATTACAAAAAATACTTCATGCAGGCGTTTCGTATTACAAATAATGTGACTGACTTACGGAAATGAAAAGCAAGATTGCACTTGTAATTTTACATCACAATTTTACATGTAAATAACTATGACAAGCCATATTATGAACGACTTGTCTTTTGCTATGGTGTTTGTGGTCTCATAGTCTAGGCCCTAGGTGTTTGTAACCGCAAATTTACCATAATTTGTGTTTTTGGTGCATTTATTTTCAGATCTACAGTCTGAAGCTCTTTCTAAACTATCCTAGGTTCTCTTCAGCCTGGTCGATGCGATCCGTAATCCAAATGATATCAACGTCGTCAAATTTATGGTGGTTTAGTTTTTCGCCGTTTATGTTTATACATAAGTTTCCGATATCGAGCTTTATGAATATATTTGAGAAGTGTTGTGTACAGTTTTAGAGAGATAACGTTACTACTTTCACATCTCATTCTATATAAGTACCGACAGTGTGATCGTGCAATGTGGTACAAACTTTCTAGTGATTTTGTCAAGAATGATTTATTTCATATTTGTAGTAAAACAGTTGTAGCTTGTTTTAGGGTTTTAGTGATAGGCGTTATTAGCGAAAATAGACTCAACATTTAATTTATACAAGTTTTTAGATTAGTTTTAGAATTTTATTTTCACATGTGTCTATATATTAGGTAGAAAGAAAATACACCAAATTTGTTGATATGTATTGTTTTCAAATTACAGAATAAAATGCTGAAAGCAATAGCCGAACTTTGTCATGAGCTAAATATACCATTAGATTTTGCATTAGGTCCGAAACAAGCAGATGAAAATTGTCACTATGTTACAGAAACACCATGCATTTGCTCCAAATCGGTTACGTCGATTCCATTGAAATGCGCTTGCTCAAAACCGATTCCAATGCCCATTATGTGTGCGAAACATTCACAGGAGTTCAAAGAAGGTAGTGTTAATTGCTTTTATTTGGTAAATTATTGCAAATACTAGTTGTATAGTATAATAATTATGTAGGAAAAGTTAGGTAGGAAAAGTATGTAGGAAAAGTAAAGTTAGGCTTTGTTCTTTCACCCATTAGTACCCATTGTTTGTTCTTGAAATGTTAACTATTTTTTTTATTTCGAGAACATTTGATAATATTGTCACACATCATATATCGGATTATCACATTTGCTAAATTTAATATGTTTAAAATTAAGACTGGTGTAATAATTATTATTCAAGTTCACAATGAACTTACCTAAATAAAAAAAGAAGCATTCAGTGCAATTATGCGTATCTTATGCGTATATTATCTTTTAAATAAGAAATATGCATGCTAATAAAATAATCCAATGCCTATTAAGAAGCACTCCTTAAAATTAAATACTACCAGATTTATAAATAAATTCAAATTATAGGTGGGAGACTTAGTCATGTTCAGGACCGGATTTAGACTTGATAAGGCCCTGAGCTATTTGAGATATGGGGCCCTTTATAAGTCCAGATATTATATGGCAGTGCCAAATATGATTTTCGGATACTTAGAGGGTTAAACTGATATAAGTTAGAAGTATATAGATAGTGAAATAATAAATCTTTAACTTAAAATGCTGCAGTATATTTAAGTATATATGACAACTGCTGACTCGGACAATTTTTTCCGAGTCAGCAGTTGTCCCTCCCAAGAAAGTTGGGGCCTTAAGCTATAGCATGTGTAGCTTATACGTAAATCCTGCACTGGTCATTTTCAATAAAATAAATGATATTTGTATAAATTAAGTAGAGTCATAGAGACTAAAAATGTAATCTACACATTTGGAAATCTACATAGATGGGTGTACATATATTTACTTGTTTATAAACTATTAATGCGGAATTATATATTATTAATTCCTTATGTATATATTATTTTTACTTAATAAAGTACAACTTCTGCTATTATATTATTATTTCTAGATCCTGAGACATTGATTCCGGCCGCAAAAATTACCACAGAAAATTCAACTGTTAAGAAAAATAGTGGACAGCATAATAAAAATACTGACCAAATAAAAAAACACTCTCCTGAAAATAAAAGTTACCAACCTTCAGATACGGATACTAAACGTAGACGGTCTTCATCAAAAGGAAAAAGGAGTCCATCACCGCCTCGTAGTGAACAATCACCACCTACATCACCACGACATGTAAGTAGGCAGTGTCAGGTATAGAAGTTTTTAACGTTTATGTATACTCAAATAGTATGCGCCTAGTAACTCGTATAGGATCATGAAATGACTGTATTTCGTGAGTTGAAATGGCGACCACACAAAAATGGGAACACCACACCACAACATCTGATACAATGAATTCGAGAGTTCTATGAGCAGGACATTGAACATATAAAAATAAATAGCATTTATTCGCAAAGTTTTCCAACTCACAAAATTCAAATAAAATGAATAAACAATTCCTTTTGCCCATCTCAACACCAGAGGTAATGCAGGTCTGTATAATTACTTTGTTAATATTTGTTGTAGACGAAAAGAAGTATTCCAGAAAAGAAGGTACCTGCGGCGACAGGTACATTGTATGAAAAAGTGGAACAAGTATGATTTTTGATTGGTACTATACAAAATAGCTAAGCATTTAATTATTTTAGAAAAACATGCCATCATCAGAGAGCTTGGAAGAAGATAACATAGAAGAATTACTTATTGAAGGTAAGTAATTTTTATTTTTGTACTTATCTTTTATGACAAGTCGTACAGCGCCTTTTCCGGCTGCCATTTCTGTAAGTTTTCATATAAACAATTTTTCGCTAGTCCAATGACTGACTCATTATATTGCCATTTCGATGTCTGATTATACGTGCTTATTTACTTTTGCCTTTTCATGTCTTAGATCTTTACTTTACATATTACCTTCAAATGTTTCTATTAATTTTTTATGTGCTCTGATTTCATCCTTTTTTTTCTGGAAGATTAATAAGCTGCAAGAACTCTAATCTGATTTATGCATTTCTATTGCGTTTCGTATTTTTCGTGTACATTTTTCCACTTTTTGTTTCGTGTGTGAGCTTGAGTGCAAATTGGAGGTTCTATGACGTATATTATAATAAATAATAATATTATTATTATCATAAAGGGCTGTTTGTTGAAACACATCAGCACTGCAGCCCATCACTCTATTGTAATCTCCCTGATAGATTAGTCCTGTACCAGTTACAATATTTTTTGCGGAAAGTATTTTGGTACTACTATTGAGGTAATTTATGTTGCTCCGAATAGGTCTCTCCTTCTGGATATCAATGCACTTTTATATGATGTGTTGAGCTGTTCCGTTTTCTCCCAGACCGAGGCTACACTATTTCTGCAGACAAGTTTCAAAATATGTCTGACCTCAGATGTACATGTCTTGTTAACAGGTTGGTTATCGTTATAATTTTCTTTCTGCTGAGTTTCTCCAAATCTGAGGCCTTGGTCTCGCAGGCTTTATTATTGATTGCCTGCTGATCTTGTCCATCGGTCAGTGTGCCCTTGAATGATCTAACATTGCACCGCTTCTCTAATGAAATCAATATGCATTTTCAGAGCCGGCCCCGGATCAGTTTGTGTTAGATGCTCTTCCTGTTATTTCATCGATGCATTTCTCAGTTAGGCCAGGCACTACTCAGGCATTGTTAAGCTACTGAAATGCCCCTGATTGTCGCTTACTATAAAAATCCGTAGTTTGTTAGATTTCCTTCTTATATTTTCCTTTGTTCAACGGAGAATTGCATATTCTGTCTGATTAACTGTGGTAAATTTGCATAGAGACAGAATAGTCTGTATCTCGATCTCTCTCCGTATCTCCACAGAATCAGATTACTTTTATTAAATTTTGTATAAGATTTACTCGAACATGAAAGACAAATTTTGGTTTTATATTCAATGTGCGGCAGATGGGTTTATAAGCTATACAGTGTTGGTGATTCACTCGCTATGTCTGTGCCTTTTGTGACACTAAAATCCGTTGTTTTTATGCTTAAGTTTCCATTAAACATAATGTTATGTACTTTGTAGCCCTTGTAATACTAACCTTTAGGTCATCATCCATATCTAATATAAAGAATGTGTAAGAATGATCTACTTAGGGGTATTTTTATGGCGCCCAAAGAAAAATTGAAAATATTAGTCATAATGAAACGTTTTTAATCATAGGTCCACCCATAACTAGCGATGTAACAACTGTTGAGGTTGTAATACAGCGTAAACCTATGGAGCCATGTACATGCGGCTCAGTGACATGCATACCAGAAAAATGCGAAAATTCGGATGAAACGGATAGAGAGATTTATAAGTGTTGCAGCTCGCCCTCCTGTGCATATATTGGTTGTATTGGACAAAAATATGTAAGGTAATTTTATAAGTTACAACATTAAACCGCTCATCTCATTTGCAGTTAACAGATAAGGGTATTTAATAAACAGCTTGTATATTTCAATTAAGGAAAATTTCATTACATTGCATGCAACTTTTATATAAAAATTGAAGCAAATAGAATTGACAATACTTTTATTTTCTATTGACAATACATACTTAAATACTTAATATACTTAATTAACTTAATATACTTAATTAACATAATATACTTACACTAAGGATTTCGTTAAAAGCGCCCACCTCTCCTAAATCCTCGTCTGCAGTTCCTCTAGCTAGAAAATTGGTAAATAGTTTGGTAAATAGCAAATAATTTTTTTATCAATTTTGTGCTTAAAAAATCCGCAAAAGCTTTGAGATATTGATCAATGTGTTTATTTATTTTTATGGAATCTACCAAAAATTCTGACAAGTTCAATATTGATGCATTTCAGTGCAACAGTATCAAGGGAAATAAAAATTGAGAAATCGATGAGTCCCGATTTTAATATCGTTCATGACTGCTTCACTGTTTCCGTAAGACTATGAATTAGAACAATCACAAATCTTTCATTAGCTGGTAATGGTAACTGAGCTAATTGTAGCTGGTACCATTAGCTCATACCGATGGAGACAACGTTTGTATGCTCGAGGCTCGCCGAGCTATGAATCGAGCTTCGAGGCCTCCGAAAATTAGCCAAAACCATCGAGCCTCGAGCTTAAACTGTACATGAAATGTTATTCACGTCAACCTGCCTATTTGGGAAGAGGATTTATAAATTTGTATCAGTGAACAATGCTCAAGAAATCTGACAACTTTCCTCTAAATAAGTGTATGGCTTAAACACTGGCAACTTACGTTAGATCATGCTGGTATTAACGATGGAACTTGTATGGTGATTTTTTTTAGATTTTGGGCGGCGATTTTTTCAAATTTTACAAATTGAAAAATATTGTAATTCTGTTCGATTGTGTCTTCCCATAATCGGATATTATTGGGCTCCAATACTTGTTGCTCAATACTTCCTTTCTACATTTTTTTGCGACATACTAATAAAACTGAACATTTTTTCTGTTGTTACAGTTTACATTCTTATATGAATAACAGGAACATTTTATACTCCACTATTTATTTATCAGTAGTGCATATAGACCAGTTTAGGAGGTGAGGGTGAAATTTTGGAAGCGAGATTTACAATTCAAAACTTATTCGTAAATGTGATAAATTTTGGGGAAATGTATTTTGAACCTATTCGCCCATTTGTGTGTCTAAATTCCATTAAAATAATGTTCGATTTTGATCGTTTTAGTACTGGTAAACCGACAATAAAATCATTGCCTGTTAAAAGCACTGAAGAAAACGTGCAAGAATCGGAGGAGATGGGAGCATGGAAGCAACTTATCGAACAAGAATCAGTCGAATTGGAAAATATTGAATTAGTGATTGATGTAGAAAGTGAAAAGACTGATATACAAAGTGAAAAGGGCACAAAAAAGTCAGAAGAAGGTAAATACGTTTTATTTTCATTCGAGACTACACGCACAGACTACGTACAGACTTACGTTGAAAAGAAATTAATAAAATTTTAAATTAATAGGATTGACAGTTTTTATAATACTTCACAAGAATTCATGGACGCCACTCTATTTACCATACAGTAAAAAGTCTTATTCTAATTATACTTTTTAGCTTATTATAATTTTGAAAGAATAAATTAAACAAGAAAAGGTGTAAATAATTGTCTAAACAAGTCCATTTTGATTAATAATGGACCGTGCTCCATATATACGTTATTTTAGCTTAGCTCATACTTGTACTTTCCTCTAGGGATAACAGCAAGGATGTATGACAAGATAAGAAGTTTATATCAGGATAGAGAGGTGAGGACGAGAGTAAGTAAATGAGTGTCAGTAGGGTTAGGGGGTGAATCGGGGGTGAAGCAAGGATGTCCGTCGAGTGCGAGTTTATTTAACATTTATTTATCCGATTTAGAGGAGGTATTGAGAAGAGGTCAAGCTGGAGGGGTATTATTAGGAAAGGATCTGATCACTGGGATATGCGGATAATGTTGTGTGTATGTCGAGCAGTAGAGAGGAAATGCAGGCAGTTATGGATAGAGTGAGTAAGTGTATAGTTAAAGAGGATTGGTAATAACTGGCTAAAACGAAAGTAATGATGGGTAAGAATGGGAGATGAGACATTAAAAAAGATGCTTTTTTAATCAATGGAAAACCGATCGGGATGGCAAAAGAAATGAAATATCTAGATAAGTAGGAACGGATCGAGGAATGAACATGTGAGGATGGGAGCAAGAAAAGTTGAGGTAGCGGCGGAAAGGATATGTATGAAAGGATATGTATTCTCCTTTCATACAACCTTTAACATGTATGGAAGGAGAATTTTGGAGATTTAGTAAATATGAAGAAGATGATTTTGAAAGTACGTACAGAAGTATTATGTTGTATGGTACGAAGTGTGGCCGGTGAAAGAAAGAAATGAATTGGAAGGAATGATAATGAGATATATGAAGAGAATGTTAGGAGTGTTCGGAGAGAATGTTAGGAGAAATCGACACCGAGTGAGATTGTGTTACAACAACCGAATGAAGTAATAAAATAAGAAAAAGTAGGTATAACAGAAAATATTTGTATTTGATGGTGGAAGGGATGATGACAGAATATTTAAGATCGGCGATGAGTATGAGTGAAAAGAGAATAATTGCTAGGTTCAGGTGTCGTAGTGAGGAAAATGGAAACAAGTATTGGATGAATGAGGAGTATAGAAGGAGAATAATAAATGGGAATTGGAGGATGTGTATGGAGCATAAAGAGAATAATAGATGGATAATGGAAAATTTTTGGAGCAGTTTAGAAAGAGGAAAAGGCTGATGTAAGGGTAATATAGAAGTATGGTTTAATTGGATGCGGGAAAGGAATTAATGCGTATATTAAGTAGAAAAAGTGGAAGGAAAGGGAAAACAAAGTGGTAGAGTATGGAGAACGAGAATGGACAGAGAATATGTGGGTAGCAATTAAGCATAGGATTTTAATAAAAAGAAGGGTGGTTAAATTGTATTAGTTTTCTTTTTGTATTTTAATGAAATATGTTTATGTTATAGTATGATATTGTTGTTTGTTATTGATACCAATAAAGATTTAAAGTATAAGTATATTACTTTTGTTTTAATTTTTAATTTCAAGCAAGTCACCAAGAAAGTCCCAAAGAAAAAGATGTATCAATATTAGAAGCACCACAAACCATAGCAATAACTTCGGTTGAGGTGTGAGTAACTCATCAAAATAATATCGCTTTTAAGATGCTTTGCGCTTCTGATAACTTTAATCTGTATTTTGCAATTTTAATGCTGCTTTGATTTATGACATTAAGAAAATTTGCTCAATGTAGAGAACGTAAATACGTATTATTTGGAAAATGCAAAAATTACCTACACAATTATGTATCTATATACTAATTTCTTTTACTTCCTTTTTTAATCATTTTCTTTAAGTATCAATATATTAATTAAATGCAATTATTATTAACAAAAAAAAAGAACAAAACAAATTTATGTTACATATAAAAGAATGATGACAATCTCATTTATATTAATAATAATTTGTGGAATATTGCAACTATTTCTATAGTATTAATTTTGTGTCATCCAAATTAAGGCCATATTATTGTTTCGAAGTAGGTAGTAAGTAGTAGTTTAAAAGTTAACACATTAAAGTTTCTCCACTGTAATCCAGGAGAGTTATTTGTTTACTTAATATAATACTCGTTTATATTCACATATATAAAATTGTATCACACTTAGTGTATTAATAGTGTTATGAAAATTAAGATAATTTAAAAATCCTGTTAAAAATATTAATAGATTCTTAATATCGTGCATTCTAAAAAATGTTGTAAATTGTATTTATTTCATGTTACTAATTGCAATTGCATATGTATATACTAATAAGTAATAACTTTACATTTTTTGTTAACCTGTAATTTACTCTTCACACTTATAGTTTATTACTAACCTGTAGATAAACTGATAATTTTCTGTAGACTAGATACTGTAGACTAATCATTTTGTTTTATAATTTCTGTGTTGTACTAATACAATTACTTTTGTAGACTGTCGGTAAGTTGTGTGCTTTTCTATAAAACTGTCGTAGATTACCATTGTAACTATTATTAGTTTTTAATCGTTTGCTGTGTATGGTTGTGCAAAATGTTTCACGAAAAGACTAATAAAAACTAAAATTTCACGTTGGAAACTTTTTTAATTTTTTCGTATTGTAATTTAGATAAATTTGAATATTTTAGTTTAAAGCACTTTAAAAACATGATGTATTTGTTAAAGATGTAAATCAAAAAAACTATATGTATCGGGTTTTAAAGATCCAGTTGTTTCTTATATGTATTTCTTATTTTCGTCTCGAAAAAATCAAAAATTTCCACTTGTTTTGATATTGCGTGCATAATACAGACTGATCTTTAATAGTGCATAATAAAAACTTTGTGGATAGTTCCAGTACCCCAACTTTCACATACTGTAAGTCTATCATAAGTTTTACTATATACTACATAAAACAAAGGTTAGTTTATTTCGCCTTGGCATTTCGATTAGATTGGTTTTCAATTGATTGGATTGGAGATTTTCCAATTTATTATAAGCTATATCTAGAGAACTATTAAAATTACACCATCATGTTGTTATCATGTAAAAGAAAATCATGGGGGATATTAAAATTTGTGTGCTAGCAAAATGTTTTTGATAACTTTGTTCATTGGTTAAAATCAGCTTGGTAGATTCCGCAATTGACACGATTGAGATAAAAGCCTCTCAGCGTGGTATATGTTTTCCAAGTTTTAATTCTTCATTTTTGGGAACCGAGATATTTAAGCTTGTGTAATTTATATTCAAGGTCAAATCTCTTCGACTCTAAACGTACATAGTTTTTAACCATTTTTTTCAGTCGCAAACTTTGTATAAAAAAACACTGTTTATGTTGAATTTTGATTTTAGTAAAAGTGTTTCAAATAAAATCGAGAGCTTATGCATTCTACACAACAGAATTTATTTGAAAATTATATTTTCGAGATATATCCTAAAATATCCACCCTTGTTTAGGGTAACAGTCAATGTACACAAACATGCATAACTACCGCTTGTGACAAATGCGTAGTTTCCACATTGTTTAGACAATTGATACCATATATTTCACGGCTCATTATGATCTTCGCACGCCTTGTGACAACTCGCTTTTGCACTTAATACCGTACCTCGTTAATGAGCTTACTGCATTTAAGATTATAAATGCCATTTGTAGTCATCTACGAATATTCAGTGGTGGATTTAGGAGAGAAAGTTAACTGAGTTTAACTTTTATACCATTTGATATCTGTGATCATTGTTAAAGATATATGAAGTTAAAAGGATGAAAAATCCTAAACCTATACCTTCATTTTTCTGAGGTTTATGGATGTATACGCAGCATTTATCCTTGTTTACTTATAAAAAACAGCACGAACTGTGGGCCTCATCCTAATGAACACTACAGAGTAAATCCTTTCATCGGAGATTATTATCTATTTAATATTTTTAAATGCTTTTTAACTATTTCTCACCTTCCATTCGGTAAAATTGACAAAACATTTTCCTTTGATATTGCGTGTACACAACGCTGATGATTGGGTTAATCGATTTACTAATATTCTTTAATATAGTGGGCAAGATGGTGATGATAAAACAGATGAGTGTCCGCCTATACCTTGTATATGCAAATCTACTTCTGAAGCAATGAAATGTTTTTTGGAATACTACAATAGCAAGATATTACATCCCCTTAATTTGAAACAGTTGCAAATTTCAACATTTTTTACATCGATTGAACCACGTAAGGATAACATATGTCAATCTGTCAAGGCATATATGGGTTGTTGCTGTGAGTCAGATGCTAAGGGTCAAGGTAAGTTAAAAATTATGATAAATGACAAAATTAGTATAAACATTTTGATATATATTTATACTCGTCATTTTTTTTAACTGATGCACAATTATTATTAATTGAAAATACCTCAGTAATAATAATAACACCGAATAATATCCGAATCGCGCGGAGGAAATAAATTCATTCACCCAATGGCCTGCTGACAACAAAAGGGAGCAATTTTTTTTTCCGGCACCTCCATAGCCCCTAAACTGTGTAATACCCTCAGGTCAGTGGGCAGTGGCACATCTCCCGCCGACAAAATTTCACAGGTTTCTTCCGGGATAACTCCCCTGAAGAAACTACGCGTTTTGTTCCGAAAAATAAAACAGAATCAAGTGAAGCCAGTTCCTTAGTTGCCAGTAGCTCAAGATACAGGTTCTCTAACTAGGGAGGAGCTGAGTCCAACGCCGGGACCGAGCGCTTGGAAGGGTATACAAAGCCACATTAGAATTAGTCCCGGAAGGGAAACGTCAAAGTGGGCCAACTTTTCAGAAATTGCGTAATAAGAGGAAGAAGCTGGAGGGACAAATTAAAGCTAAGCGACAGGATTTCAAGACTGCAAAGTGTGGTGGATTATATCACTAGTGGGAGAAAATACACTTCGAAAATTTGAAAGATCATAAAAAAGATCAGTTCTTCACACCACACACTCAATTAAGTTATTTTAGTAACTATAAAACGAAGGCGTATTGACCAGCTTCGAGTGCTACTACACGTCCAAATAAAACTCTGTCGAAAAATAAAATTCATTTGTGACAACTTCACATTCCGTCACAATCCCTTCACGCTACTTCAGCAACAACAGATGGGCGATATTCAGGAAGGCAGCCTCTGCCCAAGAGGTTGAAGCTTTTTGGAGAGACCTATATGAACACACGGTACCGTGTCATGTAGGGACTGCGGCAATGACGTTCTATAATTTCTTTTGTGAACGTCACACCCAAAATCAGGATACTTGTCCGCCTATAACAGTTGGTGAGATACACAGAGCTTTGAAAGGCAAAAAGAACTTCGCCACGCCTGGACCAGACACTATTACAAATTTTTGGTGGAAAAAGTTTACGTGCACGCACGAACATCTGACAAGAGAATTCACATCGTATCTCAACGGAGAAAAGCCTATTACACCGTAGCTTACTGAAGGGCAAACAGTCCTGCTGTACAAAAAAGGACCATATTCTGATCCAAAAAATTATATACCCATAACTTAATAGCATCTTAAATGAAAGAATATTAAATGCCATACAACGTGGATCGTATCTACGGGCGTATCTACGAACAACGTGGATCTAAGAGATGCTTGGTTGCAAAGAAAATCTACTAATTGATCGTTGCGTCATTCAAAACGCAATACAATATAAGTGTAACCTGTGTGGCTTGGATTGATTACAAGAAGGCACCACTCCACATAGTTTGGTTAGCAAACTATTAGAGAGCCTAAAAGTCCACGAGAGATTAGCGAACTGCACGCAAACACATATTTCGCAATGGTCAACTCGCTTTGTCATTAAGCTGACAAGAAAAGCGATGTAACGAACCCAGTCCGTTACCAGAGGGGCATCTTCCAAGGCGACTCGCTCAGCACCTTGTTGTTTTGCATTTCACTACTCCCTCTGTACGTCGCTTGAAAGAGTACCCATGTGGAAAACCTGGTAGTCGGATACATAGTGTAAGTCATCTGTTTTATATGAATGGTCACAGTGATCCATCTCAGAAAAGGAAGTTTGGATATAGAAAGGGAAGATATTCAGCTTGCCGACGGACCAACCTTCTCACACCTTAAGGTTGATGAGAGATACCTGAATCTTGGCATGAGTGAAAGTCATATACATGATGCAGTCAATATCAAAGAAACTCTCAGCAGCAACTAGAAAAACACCATCACTAAATAACATTTGGCGCTCCGAATTAAGCGGAGCCAACAAAGTTGTCGCCACAAATATGCTTGCTATTCCGATACTATTATATAGTATTGGTATTATAAAATGGCGGCAAGACGAACTGAAAATCCTTGACCGATCTACAAGGAAAGTGATGCATATCAATCGCAGCATCCATCCTACGTCTTCCGTGCCTCGTGTTTACCTTCCGCGAAATGAAGGTTGCCGAGGTCTTCTGAGTATTGAGTAAATGCATGGCTGTATGGTATAGGAATGGCTAACAGGGTTATAAACAACCTAGATGACCGTCTTATGAAATTTGTGCACGAGCACGAATTAACGGCTGTAGGGTCATTTTTATAGAAGGCTGCAAGAAAGGCGTCCGAATCGTTCTCGATAGATATGCGGTCCAATGGTGGTGAAGCAATGAACGTGATAGAGTTAGATATCGGGGCTGGCAGAAAGGTAGTTCGAAAATCATAATTGGCAATATTCAAAGAACTCCATCAGGATAAATCTATGCACGGACAATTTTATAACGTCATTGACGAGTTGGAGCTGTCGGCACATTTAACATTCGGCTTTTTAAGACCTGCTGGCCTGCGATCTAAAACTGAGGGATTTATTTTTACATGCCAAGATGGTGTCATAAACACACTTGTCTAACTTAAGAATCTCGTATAATGGCCGTATAGGGGGCAGATATGAACTGCCGAGCATGCAAGTCTCAACCAGAAACGCTACTTCATCTTCTTTCCACATGCATGGTATATGCTTGAACAAAATACATCCAGCGCCATAATGCCGCCTTAAAAGTGCTATAATTTCATCTGCGGCATTCTTACGGTATAGATAAAGACCCGGTTGCACCCTACGTCGTTAAGGATATTGAGACCGTAGTTGAAAATGACGC
>WYDF02305422.1:0-28851 GCA_009867245.2 Adranes taylori | reverse complement strand
TATGTATATATATATCTGTAAACCAACATACATTTTTATATAAAGCTGTAAACTTTTCCTCACTATCATCAGAAATCTCAGTTACTCCAACATACTATCATCTGCACCATCCATCACTTTATCATCACATCATTTTCATTATAAACTTCATCATTCTCTGTGCCGCCCTGGCATTGCTAATCCCACATTTCTCGAATGACTTGATAATCACTTTCATCTTGACATAATTCCAGGCTGTAAGGACTCATTTGCTAACTTCTTCTATTGTTGGTTTCCTTTCACTTCCGGTAGGTGTCAGATTTGAAATCAGCTCTTCGCATCCACCTGTTCCATCAGGGTTTTGTATGGCTTGTTAATGGGCACATTCAGGGGCTGCAGTTGGCATAGAGAAGTACAGCCAATTTGGCTTTGACATTGATGCAAAACTATCTTCCTGCGGAGTCCTTCAGATCTTTTGATCCAAATCTTATCAAACCACATTTTCATCTATTCTTGATTCATCCAGCCCTTTTCGTGATCATAGACAAGCACTCCTGGAATCTTTTCCTTTGGCTAGGTTCCCCTTTTGAAAATTAACATGGGAGGCAGCTTGATGCCATCAGCTAGGCAAGCCAAAACAATTGTGTAGTGTGTGTGTTTTTCATGTCCACTTGTTTTAATGGCAACTGTTTTAGACCTTTATGATCAACAGTTCTGTTATTTGAGAAGACCTTTATTCATATTACCAATAAAACTTGATCAAAATGAAATTTTTTCGTAGATTGATGATCTACGAGTGAAACATGCAGTATTAGTATTAGGGTTTGTTGTACACAAATTGCGGTCCAACTGGACATATTAACAAACTTTTATTATACAATCTTTGAAAAGACTCACTTTTCTTAAATGTTGGACTCTTTGGCCACATGTATAACTTTAATAATTTAAAAATTATCATTTTATTACTTCGCATATTTATAAAAGAAACTCAATTATGTTCATATAGATGATATTCCAATGGTACAAGATAATCAACAAGCTAGCGGTGACTATCAGCCCAACTCCCTTGGAGATGGCGATATCAATCTTGATTCGATCGTTGAAGAATCGGGCGGTGGTGAACCGAACAATTCCACATCGAATGCATCGGAAAAGAAATCCGGTGGTTTTCGATCACGTTCGGGCAGCAGTGCTTTGAAACATCTTCCTAAATTGCCCGGTCTCGGCGGAGGCAAGAAACAGAAGTCGGTGGGAGGAATTAGTGGAATGCCAAGCGGTACATCGAAAGGTTCCAGTCCGACGCCAACACGACATTCGAGTGAGGATGGCGGTTCGGTGGGACGATTATCGGCTGGATCGTCGATCGATGGTGGTGCGGTATCAGGAAATACGCCGACTCCACCGAATTCGGGAGCAACGAGTAATGGTGGACCTCCACTTGGAATGGATATTAATAGTGCTGTACATGTTACTACAGTTTGAATTTATTTTAAAATGTGGCATTTTACTTTAGAAATGAGGTTATGTCATAATATTTTCTATGAGTGCTTTTTAATATATGATATATTGACAAATTGTTAGGAGGACGTTCAAAGGGATCTCGCCGAATTTTAAATCTTTTATATACTATAAAAACTAATACTGAATATAATGATTAAAATTAATATAATCATTTGAAGCCGAGCCTCCCGATTGCCGGTCAGATGTTCACACCATTAAACTAAGCGGGATGTGAATTTCAAAGAACGATCAATTACTGTATGTGTTATACACATGTATTATTAATCTACGATATGTAACTTATAAACAAATATATGATTACCAACATTACCGTCAACACATGGTTAGAGGAATGCCATTTTGTTCAAAGTCACAAATGATAATATTAATTATACCGAAGTGACCATACACTCATCAAATATCTCATTTATTTATCATATTTGCCTCTTAAGGTCTTAACATCTAAACGGCAACCGGAAGGCTCGGCTTCGATTCCCGAATGGCGTAATTTTTTCAAAGACAATGACTATATTAATTTCAATCATATTAATTATACTGAAGTGACCATACACTTATAAAATAGCTCACTAATACGGAATGTATATTACGAGGCATACACGAAATTTGTTAAAATACAGTTCGCTGTTAATTCCATCAATCGACAATTTGTATATTTAATATTTATTTCTTTGAGTAGAGCCAGATACAAAACATTTAGTTACTACGTAGAATTTCTTTCTGTCTTATACTTCGATTTTACATTGCCTCTGTTAATTGATTTTTCTAATTAATTTAAATTGATTTTCAACTTGTTAAATGTATCTAAACTTTATCCAGGTTGAATTATCTTTACAATAGTTTTACTAAAGTTATTATTATGTGCTTCTTCTTAAACTGTCATGATGACGGGCTTGACCAGAGTCTGAGTTTAAATAAAAGTTATTAATTCAGAATATATAGATGGTATTGCTTTTTAAGGGGAAGTAGAACTTAATGAGTTAATTATTTCGAAAACTGCATATTGACGTTCAGCAAGTTGAAATCGGCTTAACAAAGCAAGGTAATGGTAGATGCGCATTTCTGGTATAAAATATAGCCTTTATCAGTACCCTCTCTCTGCTTTCACATCGCATCATTGCATTCGTTAATGAAAACCAATGCTCCACTCAGTACACCACCTTGACTAGCAAACCAATTTGAAAATCGTTTGTATAAATGTACTTACGTATGATTGTATGGCTATATTATTCCTAAAGAAATTATACGAAGTAACAAACGATGAGACAATCTATTAGGGTGGCAACTCATCCAAACAGTTAGGAATTCTAGCAATTAGGGACTTAAACAATTACGTCCGCCTACTTTTGTAATAGATTGTGTCATCGTTTGTTACTTAGTATAACTGCATTTAATTTCATAACATCCAACACAGTCGATAGCCAACACAGTCGATAGCTTCCAACACAGTCGATAAATGGTATAAAACAATCAATAAATAATCCTATCATCCAATGTACGTAGAGAGATGGAAACAACTGGCGCTAGCCACGCAACGCTTGCACTCCCGTGGTGTTGTTTTGTTGTTTTTGCTCGAAAATAAAAGACATTAACGTCAGAGGGGAGCAAAAGCAATTTATGGATTCCTTGCACGTGTGTGCATTTAGAGTGTCTGTTTTTCGAATTTTTTTGTTCATTCTAACACTGAACGAGAAACAAAAAATTGTACATGTATAGCAGAGAGACCCTTTTTTGTCTTCATGATATTTTCCTTTTATGGCCTGTAGGCGTCAGCGGGCAACTCTTAATGGGCTCACTGAGACATCTTAATAACTTCCTGGTGCCTATGACGATTGTTAATGACTTAACGTTTATTAAACGAATTTTCCTATTTGACTTGAAAGAAGCGTTGCTGCCCACGTAAAGATTTCCACCACTATTCCTGGATTGGCTGGTTCGGCATTGGTAGTGGGGCGCTGATCGCAAGTTCACTTGCACGTTAGGTCTGATTGGAGAACGTCTTATGATATCATAGAATTTCGCCGGGGAGTTCCAGCAACTTCGGGAAGTAACACTTTTTACTTCCAGAAGTTGCTACTTCCATATAAAAACCCACCCAAGACGCATTTTGGGTCTTATTCTGAGAGATTTCAAGTGAGCAATTTTCGCAATTCTTATCAGCGAAATTGTCCAATAACTGACCAATCTATTTGTACGAGCGAGCCTTTCGCACAAACAAATCTGTTTGGCATTTTAAAGTGAGCCTCACGAACGAATCGCTTAATTAGTTTTGTTATTTAAAATTTAATTAAACTTAACTAAGTCAGTAGGGGAATTTTATGACAACGAACTAGGTATACACTCATTACATTATTCAATTCTTCGGCCGTATCTTTCGGTTTTCTTAACATTCATTTTCCATGTCTTTTTCCACATCTACATATTTCCTAATTTCGTAACTCCGATCTGAAAGCAGAGAGTACTGATGAAAGTTATGAACTATGTCAGAAATGCGCATCTACCCTTAACTTGCTTTTTTAAGTCAATTTGAACTTCCTAAATGCAGTTTTCAAATAATGAACTGGGTTATTTTGTAAATAAAAATATTGAGTTATAATTAGGTCAGGTTAAACACACACACGTTCAGCAAAGATAAATCAAATTCAAGACTTACGGCCAACGCACCAGACGAGGAACTCGAGATGTGTTGCTCTAGAATAAACAATCTAAGGCTAGGGTTACAGTGGGACTTACACCGGTCGTCAGAATTTTTCATTAGACATCATTCAAAGTAGTCGGTCTATGACATGATTATGCACACGACAGATAATTTTATTTGATAGTGCTGTCGAAATATCAAGCAAAATTGATGTTCTATTTTTTATAGCTGAGAACAAGTCCGACATTAAGCAGGTACTTACTTGTATTTTCCAACAAATCCCCAATTTCATTCCAGAGACGTCTCACAAATATCTCTGTTACGATATGTAGCATCCTTGATATTTAATAAACTTCGTCTCTGTTCTACTAAAGTAATCATTTTTTACAATCCGTTTATATACGTGCATATAATATACTATGATAGCGTATTATTTGCAACCAGACAAAAGACTGAGCTGTAACACCCGCCGTCGTCGTTGAAATTGATGCAGTCGGAGGTACTCAGACCATCTGTGTATTTCTTATCCTGTTTGAAATGATCGAACGAAGACAGCCAACGTCGGGCATTCGGCAAATCGTCCGATGTCGATGCTACTGTGAACGTAACTTAATAAATACAATTGTGAACAGTGAATACCATTCCAAATAGGTGATTTTGATGCCAATGCGAAAAAGATATATAACAATCAAAGTTTACACCAAATAATTTGCAATTATGACCTAGATGTTACGAATGGTAATAGAGAATGCCGATTTAGTTTTTTTTTTTTAGTTCTAGTTCTGCATCGAGAATTATTTCGTATTGAACGTAGAGCTAAGAGCACACCGAGGGCTATTTATCTGGGTCAACATATAAACCAAATGATAACTTTAACGAAATTGAGAGACGGAAGACTTCCATAATAATTCAAAAGCCTATTGTAGTTGAGCTTGTCGTTTGGATTATCAATTTCTTACAGCAGAGTTAAGTATCAAAATCCATAAACTCATGGAAAATAGTGCTCAATGCATGAAATATTAAACAACTTCAATACCAGAGCCAAATCAAAAATTTACAAATTCAAATTGTCGGCAGATTTAGACGAAACCGGAAACTCCGTATTCTTTTACAACGTATTGTTTGATTTCTTCATTGCTATCCAACATTGCAAATTTTATTGTTAAATATAATCAAAGAATCAAGAAAACCTTGCATACTGGATACAATACAGAAAAGGTTAGAGGTACAATTCAGTAGATCTTCAAAATGATGATACAACAGAATTAAAGGATGACAAAAAGATACCCTGACTAACTAGAACTGATGCATGATTTAAATAGGTGAATTAATTTTGCTAAAAATTTGCCGACGTCTAAAATCAATACAAAAACGTCGAAGTGGAATTATTTCGCCCAACTTTGAAATGCCAGATTAAATCAAATTTTCAGTTTGTTTAGCAGATGTCAAAAAGGTGAAAAACATAGTGGTATACTTTTTCAAAAACTTCTTTAAAACTAATAAACCGTAGTGTACGATGCTAAGAATGCTTTTTAAAGGTTCAAACTTTATATAAGTTACGACATTCATTAGTCTCTGACAGTATTTAATTTCTCGTAAAATGTACCTAAGGTTATCCATTTTGGACGGAAATATTGTCAATTTGGCACAAGTCCATTAAACATGGTCACTGAAAAATAATAATTAAATATCTAATTTTCAATCAATTTACATAATTTTTTACATTGTTGAAAAGGTCTTTTTATAGACTACCTGACTAACCAAAAATTCAATATGCCTGCCATATGAAAAACAAAAGATAGTACTAATAACTTGAAAACAAATGAAAATTAGAGATATCTGTTTGCATAAAAAAATTTGTCTTACAAAATTGTGTATGAATATTGTAAAACTTTAGAAGAGGTCGCATTATATGTAATTGAGTTATTGAGGAAAATTGAAATCGACAAATTTTTGTGTTTTCAAATTATCTCAAAATCAAAAAAGCTACAGTTAATTTGAAATGAGATTTGTCGCGAGTATTAAATTCTGGAAAACATTCCCCATTTAACCGTAGTTGTATGTCTTCTAATAACCGAGATACCAATGGGCATCGAAATGTGGACACAGTGTATGTATATATTAACGAAACGTAAGATTTGTTTTTAAATAATGGCGAACTAAGTTCTTCAACCCTTCCTAGTTTTGAACCCAGACCTTTTTTTAACATTCTGTATGGCATAACTTTTGTCGAAAATTAATATTGTACCATGGTATATTTAAAAAATGTATACTTGTTATACTTTCCACGTCAAATACAATACTGGCGTATAATACACAAAGCCATCGGGCCAACATTTTTAGTGACATGCTTTTTTGGAACAAACGCTTACAAAACTTTCTGTACGTATAAACGATAGCATAAGATGTCTTTCATGACATATCCAAATTTCACGGTGCTATCTACACGTTTAAAAGCTGTCAATAGAAATATCTAAAAATGTCTCGCAAAAATCATACTAAACTTAAAGTTTTTTTTGTCGTGGGATTCTCTGTTGTCCTTGACCAGGGCACTAACTGCTTGTATGGTGCACCGTTGTGGCATGAAGACATATTGTAATGGCAGATAACGGCTTCAAAAACCTCATCACTCTAGTCTTGAAACAGTTGCAAAGATTTTCGAAATAATAGTGTTATAGAGATTGGTCGATAATTCTCGTTTATATTACCTTTTTTATGTATCGATATTACCCTGTTTATTTTTAATTCACTTGGAAACGTGCCCTGACACAGGCAGAGATTTATGACATGGGTTAGTGGATCAATTATGCAAAGACTGACGTGCTTTAGTTTATACACAGATAACTCATAACATGTCTTTGCTCTTTGAGTTTTTTGTGACTCATAATCATTTTGGATATTTCTGTAGAAGTTACAGGTTCCAGAAAGAAGGTTTTACCGTTATTAGGATATTGTGTCAACATGTTCCTGAATTCATCCTTGTTGCCTGGGCAGCTCTCCAATATATTTGCGAGGTCGTCTACAAAAACTTTATAGAAGTGTACCAAGTCTACGCTGATTTTGTTTTTCCTGATCGTCTGGCTTGTAATCATCTTCCACACTTCGGACGGCTTATTGAGGGCTGCGTTGATTTTCATAGGCGCATGCGAATTGACGGCCTGCACTTTTTTACGGTTTTAATATATTAAAACGTTTAATAAAAGGTTTTCATATGTCCATAAAGAGTAACTAAATGAGGTGCAAGCTTCACCTCCAAAATATACAACCTTAAGATCAGAAGACAACAAACTATTAATAGATAAAGCATGCATGAAGCAGATGACATCTTATACGAATTTTGACAACGAATCTGTATAAATGTGTATTGACAATTTAGAAAATAGTGAACGTTCTTCACAACACGAGATTTTTTTTTGTGAACTTCGTCGAGGTCTTAACTTTCGAAAGGCACTCATTTGAATTCAAATTTTCGTGACATTCAATGAAAATATTCTTGTCTAAAGATAAAGTACTGTATGTCCAAAATCTTACATATTTAGTTATGGAAGCCAAAGCTTAATAAATAATTTAAAGTAATCTGTACGCAATACCAACAAGGATACAATTTAATTACAAAAAATGTCTTAAAAAAGCGGCGAGTCCCAGATGTATCACATCGCTCATTATTATAACATATCATCGGCACCTTCTTTATTAGGAGCAACACTGTCACATTATTTGAAAGGTCACGACTCTAGGGCACTTGCAGAGTCTCCTAATAATAGAAGATGCTGATGATCCCTTATAATAATGGGTGAATTGGTCCATCATCTTGAACTATGTTACGTACATCTACTTTAAATAAGATGTTATATTTCAGAATAAAAACTAGAATTATTTACTTACCATCTAGTAAATGTTTATTTTGTAAATGGTAATACATCACCATTTACAAATTAATAAAATGAATTTAAGCGAATTTTGACATATGACATTTTGTAGATACGATACGTTATCTTTGGAAGGCAGTATTGTAATTAGTTTATTTCTTATATTTTTTCACACTTATATATACATCTACATCTATAAATATAAAATCTATTATGTCTTATACTAATATTTGATGGTGTTTTTGATACAAAAGAAAATTAGCTTTTTTAGTGAAAATTGTAGTTTCTGAAAATAATGGTCGACAGTAAATTTAGGTTATTTGAATTATTGATCAAGACCGAGGATAGGAATTCGGGCTTACATATTTAAGATCCTGTATGTTTTAAAACTAAATTGATAATAGTTTAGCTAGTTTTTAGCACAAATAGCACAATATTTGTGAGCTGAATTATAATTGTGTTAATTTATAGTTTGTTTATGAATGTACATATGAAGATAGAACAAACAGATTGAACGTCAGATCACATTTTTTGTTTTAATTTTAGAAGTTCATAATTATTTTTTACATCAGTTACGGAGTTACTAAGTTACTGCCGACTAGTGTTTTAGATTTTAGATAAAATGGTTATGTGGATGTTAAGATTTGATACTTATTAAGTATTTAAAACAAATAACTCATGTAAGACATATATTAAAATTATATGTCTATGTGTCTTTATTAAATTATTATAATTAATATTAAGCAATTTTTTGTCGGTTACAGAATTAAATGCCATCATAAATTTGATATTTTTCCCGATATTATCACATACATATCTGTATTTATTAACTTTAAGAGATGAGACTGTTTTTGATCTAATTCATATTTATCTCTTCTTTTTGACATCATCTAAAACTTTTTAAGAAAAAAGAAATGTATCATCGGCGTACATGGAAAATCACGAACTCCCATTTTCTTGACAGCTAAATTAAATCTAAAAAGGCGCTGATTAGAAATAATTAGGGCAATAATATCTCTACAGACAGACGTACTTACAAAGGTCATCCGAATGAAACCCAAGATCAGGGATTGTCAAGTGCGACCCTTGGGCCAAATGCGGTCCGCGAAACCTTTTGACGTGGCTCGCGGCATTATTATACATTTGATAAATTTCCATGATTCTTTTAGCCTGCTAAACATTTGAGAATTAAGAAATTGGCAAATCTTTGGAAACCGCTTAAGATAATAATTGGAAGTCGTAAAGATTTGCTATGGCTTATTAACATTGCTAGTTTCTAAAAACAAAAATACGTTTGTGGACTTAACTGATTTTGCTTGTACGTCGACGATATTATGGAGAGGAATTTTGGTGAATTTTTAAAATTAACGCATGAAGTCACAGATAACGTCAAGCTATAGTCGTGTATTCAAGACCAAGATGCCGCTCATATATACGCCAAGCGAATATTAATCTTAGTTGAGCAAGTTAAAAGTTGTTAATTTGCTGGTTTTGATCTTTAGTTGGCTCTTAAATTATTTAATACAAAATAGATTTCGAATAGTTCCATGAATACACACGCACACGGATAAAAAGGTTGTATATTAAAAAAAAAATTATCATTTTGTAACTTTTATGCACTTGATATTGCTAATTGTCCTTTCTTGTAGTGTCATACGTATATTAATTAGTATGTTGGAACAGTTTGGTGGATGAATAAAAGAGCTTGATTTTAGTTATTACAATAAGGACCACACATCTTTTTTTAGGTAACATGCAGATGAATTAGGATCGCCCAATTTGTCTACAACTCCAGATGCAGATTGCATTCTTCTGGGGGCTCTAAATGATTTCTTGTTGAATTCGATTCCAATGTTTGTGACTGCGATTCTTAATTTTTTAATCGCATTCGATCTCTTATACGGCATTTGAGAATGTTCATAGGTGCTCTATCGGGATTTAATGGAGGTTTATCTAAAGACGCAATACCGAATAATTGAAAGTACTGGAACATTATTCCCGCTACATGTGGCTGGACATTATTCGGCATTAATACTGGCATGTTTATTTTTGTGACATAGATTTGTGTGAGCCCCATCTGGATATATAAATTCTACTTTCATTTAAAACTCATCCAATTCAAGCGGAATCTTAAATCAAAAAGGCTGTTTAGAGCGTAATCAGAATTGATAAATTATTTGGGGTTTTAGCCGACGACGATATACGAATCACAACGAAAATAATAAAAACATAACCTCAAATATCATTTTGTTAGGTTATTCTACCGCCATATAACATAGAAATAATTTCGCGCCAAGATTATATTGCATTTAAAATTTCGTTCACAAACAATCGAGTTAAGTGCGATTTTTTTGAGATTCTATTGATCTAATTGTTTTTCAGATCTAGTCGGTTTTTTGATCAACAGCCAGGTAGTTCAAAGTTTGAAGTTCATTTGATCTATTTTAATAATTCACATGCATTCATATTCATTTTATTTAAATTTTTCGAGCCATTTTTCATTCGCAGAAAACTCTTAGTTTAAACGATATTTTTTTAGTACTAATTGTACAGTCTGTTTTTGAACCAATAGAGTTTCCGCAAGTATATGTTTTTAGCTCATTGCAGTATTAGTTATTAACTTTGTAGCTTTGTAGCAAGTTATTGTAGCGTTTGGCGTTTCTGTCAAAACTTGTCATTACGATATTATATTAAGGTAGTATGCTTTATCTATGCGAAAACTCTATTATACAAGCGACTGTAAAGCCGCGGTCGGTCACATGATGCTGGTTTTCAAGCTGCTGCTTGATGATAGATAGCAGCGGCTGGTTGGCGTTGCAGCAATAAGCTTACTGAGAAGGTTCAAACTACATGTAGACAGGGGCTAGCAGACAACGCAATTTAAAAGAAATATAAGTTAGTCGGCACGGATTAGTTTGTAAAATGTCTGTGCCTAATCGACAATTGTTGAGACAATTAATAAGAGCTGAAGTGACTGAGCTCAGCGAGCATATTTTAAGATAAAAGAATTAAAAACGTAAATGGGTTCGAGGCTGGATTAATCGGAGAAACCAACTAGGAGCTTCTTCAATGCTAATGAGAGAATTAAAGGCTGATGACTCTGCATCTTTCTTTAATATTGTAAGAATATCTACGGAAAATTTTGAAGAACTCCTAGGGTTAGTTTCTCTACTAATTACCAAAAACGATACAAATATGAGGGAAGCTATTTCAAGTAGAACTAAATTAGAAATAACTCTCCGGTATCTTGTAACTGGAGATAGCTTCAAATCGTTAATGTATTTGTTCCGTGTACCCCATATCACAATTTCTTGCTTTCTGCCCATGGTAGTGGAAGCAATTTATCAACTGCTAAAAACGTATAAAGAGGTAGATTTGTCAATCGTAATTCTGACGTCATGTGTTAAATCCTTATATGAAATAAATCGTATCCTAATCTGAATATTTTAATTACATTTAATAATAGTAACTATTTATTGGCGACCATACATAACTCAATTTCTTTTCTGGTATGTTTGAAAGCATTAATATTAGTGAAACAAAAAAACATGCTGAAATAAAAAAATTCTTCAAATATGCACATACACAAAAAACATATTACTTGTAGGCTTTATTTCTCTACTCCGTGTATATGTCCACTTGTTGGACAGGCGATTGACTTGGCACGTAATAATTATGCTCTAATAATTCCTATGGTGGTTGTGTCTCACCTGACGATATTGGTGACGATGTCTGCCCAAAAATTTAGTTTTCGTTTAAAGAATCATTATTGTATGACGATTGGTGCTGTGGAAGTATCGTTTCATCAAGGAAAGATAATCTTTCTGTAGTTATAATTCCTTGTATTTTTTCTTGCAAAATTAGGAAGATTTTATTGGCAACTCCCGCAGTTGTGCAGCAATGTGTTTTCCAAATTTATCATATTGATCTTCAGGTACATCTGCAGCGAATAGTGCAGCTTCATGCAATTTATTTAGTGTAGACTCCATACGAGTGGGTACAGATCTACCTTTTCCTATCTTGGGACATTTTGGTTGACAAATTGGAGTAGTTATTTTTTTCGGGGTCTTTCTTTTTTCCTTATGTATAGCACAAACTTCTTCAGATAGGGTATGAGAAGTTTTAGATGTCCATGATGACGTTTCAAAATCTTCATAAACCGGTTTTGGTTGGCTTGGAGTGGGTGTAAGGTAGCGGTGTGGTACTAGTGCGGGGAGGCGTTTGGGTGTTGGTACATGGTAGTAGATGTGTTTAAAATATACAGGGTGGTGAATAAGTAAGTATATAATGAACATGTATGTAATTAAAATTTGTAAATGCGCTCGGTATAATGGAGTGGTGGCGAATATGCTAAATATAGTTATATGGTGTTAGTAGTACAGGAGACTGCAAAATATACCGGGTGGAGCTTATGTGCAAAATCCAAGATGCCGGCCGTCACGTCATTAGCGGGAAATTTAAAAATTGAAATTTTGAGTGTCATGCAAAATGGTAAATAAAATGTCTTAAATTTCCAGAGAATCCATGGGCAGGTTGAAAAATAATAGCAGGAAAAAATAAAAATAGGCTGCGTTTTATGCTATTTATTAGCGTCTATAGTTCTACTATTATACAAGCAGCATTAAAAATAATAGTGACACGTGACACCAGATGTAAAATAAAAGTAACTACATTGAGAAAGTAATTAGATACTACAAGGATCAGTATAAAATATATTTAAATAAATTTTTAATCTCTTCTTGTATAATAGACGAACTACAGACGCAAATAGCAGCATAAAACGAAGCCATTTAATTTTTTTCAGGCTGTTATTTTCCAAAACCGCCTCTGAATACTTTTGGCACTATTATTTTCATGTTACCCTGTATAATAGACGAACTATAGACGCAAATACATGGTGAAACATTCAATCATTTAAATTTTTTATACTACTTTTTCAAGCCGCCCCTGCATACTCTTGTTACTATCATGTTTCGTACTACCCTGTATAATTGCAAATTAATGAACGCGTGTAGGTAGCGGAAAATGCATTCAATTTAATTGTTCAAGCTATTATTTTCAACCCCAGCCTGTACATACGTGTCATTATTATTTTTAATGCTGCCTGTATAATAGCAGAACTGTGGACGCTAATAAATAGCATAAAACGGACCCTATTTTTTCTATTATTTTTTAACCTGCCCCTGTATGCACGTCACTATTATTTTTAATGCTGGTTGTATAATAGCAGAACTACAGACGCTAATCGCTAATAAATTGCATAAAACGCAGCCTAGTTTAATTTTTTCCTGCTATTAGTTTTCAACCTGCCCCTGGATACGGAAATTTAAGGCATTTTATTTTCCATTTTGCCTGACTACTGTCAAAATTTCAATTTTTAAATTTCCCGCTAATGACGTGACGGCCGCCATCTTTGATTTTGCACATAAGCGCTGCCCTGTGTATTTTAGTTTCCTGTACTACTAATACCATCTGTCGACTATATTTAACATATTCTCCGCCACTCCATTATATATTATACCGAGCGCATTCTTAAATTTTAATTATATTTATATTCATCAGACGACCTTACATTTTCATCTTTTATTTCACCATCCTGTATATTTTAAACTCATCTACCCACCCCCTCCCTCCCCCCCCCCCCCCCCCCCCCCCCCCCCCCCCCACGCGGCAGTACCACATCGCTACCTTACACCCACACCACCATGCCAACCAAAATGGGGCCGCATGTATTCCTCCTACTGTTGATTCGCACCACCTGCTCGAGCGGGACATAAGCATATTTACATAAATGTAAATTTAGTCCTAGTTCAGCAAATGTATTGTCAAGGTCGTTTATAAACAAGATGAATCCCTAACGGGTCTCCATATTTATTTTTACTGCTTCTGACTGAAAAATGTCATAGCTGTTTTTGTCGTTTCATCCTGTGATTCCAATGTTTGCCATCTGATGATTAAAAATGACTCGATAACATTTAAACCGTTTCTTACTATACCATATAATTCCAGTTCTTCAATAAAATACTGTGTTCCATCATATCAAATGCACGCAATAGGCCGAAAAAGAAGCCTGTAGTGTATCTTTTCTCGGTGTGTTAAATAGTGCAGTTATTGTTGAACTACCCCTAGTGAAGCCATCGGTTTGGCAATGTATGTAACTATTTTTTTTTAATAAGGAACATTGAATTGGATCAATAATATATTATATTATTGGGATTTTTTTAACAAGCAATTTTATTGTCGTTTGCTCTCTGTGTTGCAGTCAGTATTTCCTTCCTCCTTTTTTTTTTAGATTCCTGCAATTCTTTTTATATGCTCATGATCCCAGATCCTTACTAGTTCCCTTGCTTGTTTTAACTCTTTTTAAATTGCTCTTAACTCCGGATTTAAAGGTATTTTGTTTCTCCCCCCAGGATGTTCTTTGTTTAACTCATCTTTCTGGGAATGAAAGCTCAAAGTGCTTTAAAAAGATCCCCATAAATGTAATATACTTAGCAATAAAAAGTCCATAAGTGTTACAGAAATATTTCAAAAAATATATATATTATTTCTATTTTATTGTATTTAAAATAATCTTTTAAATAAATATTTTTCTAATAATTCATTTTTGAATAAAAATTTGATTTGAAGAAACATATATCGCAAGATTCCTCTCCATTAATTTTTTTTGTACTGTTTTTAATTTTGTATTTAATATTAATTTCGAATCAGCCGAAATAAATACTTAACTATCAAATAAAAAAAAACCTCGCCTTAAAGCCGAGTTCTGTTACTTAACTTTGATGTATAAATTGTTATAAAACTTGTTATGTCGTAAGTAAAGTTTAAATATTTATTCTCTTGTATATTATCAAGAAATATTGTATATAACTGATTCTTATCTAACTTTTTTGATATATTTTCTCTAAAGAACATCTTTTAGAGTAGAACTACTAAACTATTTTTAAATCGTCTAAAAAATGTGATCGTAGTGAAATTTTGCTTTCCTCATGATTTAGATTGTTAGCAATTGTAGCTAATACACTAAAATCTTGCGACTTCGTACATACGATTTAGTTAAATGAAACTTCTTATAACATGCAGGCCACTGGTTTTTTTTTTTTCATAATACCTTATTCCTTTTCAAATTTTTTATTTACAACTTGCATACAACTTATCATCACATAATTGCTCACATCATTCTTGTTACCCTTTTTATGCGCCGGCACAATCTCTCCTACCTTCCAAACTTCCGGAATCCTCTCTTTCTCTACTTTTTCATTTTATTTATATCATTTCTTACCTACCTTTCTTTGATATTCTTTTCATCTCGTTTTTATCTTCGCCTAAACCAACTGCGCAATCTTCCACTTTATTGTCTTCTATCAAACTCTCTCTACATTTTCTTTCCCATTCTTCTATCTGTATATTCGCCTCCATGCTCCTATACCTATTTGTTTCCTCTTTTCCGTAAGTACCTCCAAACATCACCCACAAAATACATCGTATTAATCACCTCTCGCCTTCTACTTCTCTTTTTGCGTACCATCTTCTACCTTTTTTCGTCCACACCCATACCAATCATATAATTCTCCCATGATTGTCCCTCTTTTTTGTTTTCCAGTTGTCATGATATATTCTATATCCTGTACTCCCATAATTATCCCCCTACTTGACGTGCCTTCTTGTTCCTGTAGCCTCCTACAATACCTTTCAGGTAACAAATTTCTTACTTCATTTCATATATCCCCTTCCACCAAAGTTCTATCGGGCCCATTTGCAATTAAGGTTAGAGATATTTTTAAGCTTTTATAGAAACTACTATTTGTAATATAACAATATAACCCTGTGTAAGCCATATTTATTTAGTGTGTAAAACAATTCTTTAGATTTTACATTACAGAATTTACTTATCGAAATTATAATGTTATAAACCTATCAAATAAGAATTTTGGTTTTCATGATACATTAATTTGTTTCCCTCGTATATTCCACAACCATTTTCTTATTTTTTACATTTATTATTTAGTATAGCTACAATCATACCGTTACTAAAAGCGCATTGGATATTGGCTAATCCTTTTTTTTTGCATAATCTGACAGCGACTTAAGTTGTTTGCATTACATATCTCCTGATCGACTTATTTCTTAAAACTAGATAGAAAACTTCTGATAATTATTTCTATCAAATACATCTAAACTTATTGCCACGTTCCGAAAAAATAAAAGGTTGAATTAAATATAATCAGATACAAGCAGGTGAAAAGTTTCCTTACATATGAGAGAAACGTAGTAATTCTAAGAATCCGAAGCAGATGTCTT
This sequence comes from Adranes taylori, assembly GCA_009867245.2. Classification (NCBI taxonomy): domain Eukaryota; kingdom Metazoa; phylum Arthropoda; class Insecta; order Coleoptera; family Staphylinidae; genus Adranes; species Adranes taylori. Next base: position 12,546 of record WYDF02305422.1, on the reverse strand, counting down.
ACAGGATGCAACTACAAGAGAATGATGTTCATTCTAAGAGAAACTGTTTCAGTATGTACAATTTTTTTCAGTAGTAGAACTGTTCATTATGGACAAACAACAAATTCTTGAATTGAAGGTTTGCATTGTATAAGATTACTTCATAAGGAATCAAGATAGTGGAATGTTTTTATTATAAATTTAGTCAGAAGTAGTTGGAGTTTTTTAAACTTCCTCTCTTGTAAAACATTTAATGATATTTCGATACAAGAAATTAAAAAAAATATAGGAGCATTTTCGAAACTGTAAAATATATATGAAAAAGAACAGCTATATAATGTTTTATAGGGACAGCTATATAATGTTGTTTAGTCTGATAGGGATATTAACTTGGCCCAGTCCAAAAAGAGTACATTTCTTTAAATAAAATTGTACACATATTTTATATAGCAAGACTATATAATTTTACCAAAAAGAGTACATGTACATTTTATTAAGCAAGAGTACATAATTTTTCTTGCCAAAAAGAGTACATGTACAAAGAGTACGGTTGGTAACACTAGTCTTTAAGGTATATTTAATAGAAAGCGACGTTTTTTTTTTCAGTTCCAGGCTAAAGAGGATGATAAATCCTAAAGCCTCCTTTAACCAAACTCACCAATCTCCCAACAATATACAATCCCAACAGGGAGTGGAGTTTAGTGGGTAAAAATCCCACACTTTTTGGATGCATCGGGCTAAAAATCATGCCAAAAACAAATATTAGAAATTTGAAGATAATTATAAATGTAGCAGTTTATTTGTCTTGCTAATATCTAAGTTACAACACTAGACAATACAAACAAACCAAAAGTGGCACCATTTCTATTTTAAAATTAACTTAATGCGTTATATTAAATGCAAAACTTAATCTTCTTAAATATGTACGAAATAATAAAAGTATTGTGATTAAATATATGTTTATATTTATAATATACAAAAGTTCTTATATAATATGATTGTGTACATTATTGTTACCTTTAAAAATAAAAACAAAAATCTAATAAAGTTATTTATGGACGTGATTTATGATGTCTTTGTATGAAACAACCTTTGAAACTATTCAGTCTTACATCCACTTCTCCTTCTTCCAACTAAAATGTAATAGTATAGCTACAGTATTAGTGACAGTAAAACCAAATTATTAGTTTCACTAAAATTGTTTTTATTGTAGTTCTTAACATGTTAATCGCGTTGGTGATCTCTTAAACAATTTTTTACTCTACTTTTTCTCAAGCGTTTCGATTAAATTTCTCTGCGCCCCACTCATATCACACGTGCTATTGATTAGTTTTACACGGCTGACATAAATAAACTTTTGATTTGTTATATGAATGAAGCTCCGAACAATACATAAAATGGGGTGGCTGAACTATATATTATCTTTTTCTCAAATTTAGAGTTTAGTCGCTAATGCAGGCGCCGGGCTTTACATTCTGAAAGTTATAGCTGGTAGTATGACTAAATGCTTAATCCCAATTTAATAAAAATTTACGGTAATGCACGCGCCGGGATTCAATCTCTGTTTGAAAATAAAGCTGTGAAGACGACCAATTGCTTGATCCCAAACTAGTGAGAATTTAATGTTTAAAACATGAATATGGAGAACTCAATTTATTAATCTAATATATGAAGAACTCAAATTATTAATCTAAACTGATTTATTAATTACCATATCGTATCCATATAAATCTTTATAACATGTCGGCGACATGCACTGTCGTACACACAAAATTTTTGATATACCATCCCTAGTTTTGCAGGCTTCTCCGCAAGCAGCTTCGTACTCATTATATACTACTTCCTTTATTTGGACAAAAAAAAATCATCTAATTAATTTCATATATTCTAAATTGTTTCAATGAGCCTCTGTACTCACATTTTTACTGATATCTTTGTACGGAAACTCGGGAAATGTATAAGCTATCTTGGATTCCGCACTAATAAAGCATAAACTAATTATACAATAAATACTAAATACGGAATTGATCATTTTCAATTAATATTTTTATAAATAATAGTAACATTTATAGACAATTCTATAAGAAAGTAAATCGATATTTCATCTAGATTGCGCATGCAATTTCCACGTTCTGCTTCCATTTTAGTTTCCTTTTAACGAAGTAGGGCCCTCTAGTGAGCAATTTCAAATTTCTTGTCATGTAAATGGAATAGAAATAAATAAGTAGAATCTTCACATTTTTTATTCAATGCTAATCACACAATTCCAATTGAAGAAAATCAAAATGCAAATGATTGACATGTGACAATGTTGTCAAACATGTGTGAACAGTGTTAATGGCCGTGTTCAAGGAAATAACGGAAATAAACCTCTGCAGCTAAATGCTATTATTCCCTAAACTGAAGCGAAATCAAAATGGATAGACGTTTATTGCATTTTATATTTGCAGACGAATTTATTGGCCATAATACATAATTCGCTTATTTTTTTCGTGCTTCTTCTTCTTTGGTTTCAATTCTATATTGAATTTCTTTAAACTCCAATAAACTTTCCATACTAATTAGCATTAATTGTCGCTTTATTCCAGCTCTTTAATAAAGCAAAAAAATATATGATGTAAAAAGAGTCTAACCGTTTGAAGAAAGCGTTGCAAAAATGATGTAAGTTTTGCTCGTTTAGGATGCTATCTAAATTATTTCTAGAAATCCATGTCGCTAGACTCTGTTTTTATACTTTTGTTTTTATCTTTTTTATATTTATGACTATTTATTATAAATTGTAAAATATTAATTTTTATTAAATACTCTTGTTCTCTTCTTTTGACTTTTCTGCATATTTACTTTTGATACAGGGGAAGTTACGGTGTGATACGAATAAAATGTGTAACAACGAAACTCATAGGACTTAATTTTGCATAATTAAGTAATATGATGAGATGCTATAACCAAAATAAAATTTAATTAGCTGTTTCCTCTTATTTTAAAGTAATATAAATAAAACTTTGTAATATTTTCATAATAATACATGAATGCTAATGACGTCACATTCTCAAATAACATTTCCCAGTAAACCGAAAAGAGTAGCCGTTATCTGATTTCAAAGAAAACAGGTTTGTTTTTGAGGACACACTCGAATTGCAGTCCGCATAATCCCTAATATCTGCGCTTACGTTGAGATTCCTTAATCTTGCATGCGAAGGCGAATTGCAGTCGAAGAGGCGATCAGGTATAAATAAGTTGGTACATAATACAATAAATGATAGAAATGTAACTCAACTCAACCATTGTTTCTCGCCATTGCTTCTTTGGCTAGTAAACTACTAAATTTATAAAATACACATTTTAAGAAATCTGAGTTTGTAAAATTTATAAAATACATACATGTTTAGGTGAACATGACACAATTTGCTTCAATTTCGAATGGAAACTCTCGCAGCAGTTGGTGGTTCTAAAAATATCCGGAGAACATTTTGCCCAAATATTTGGTGGGAAATTGGCGTCTCACTTATGTAAGTAATTCCCAAATTGAACGACTCTTTCATCACAAACCATATCTAGCAGCAAATCGAAAGAGAATGCATCACCAATCTCGTCTGGATCCAAAAACGTGATGCAGCCATTTTCTTGAATATTTCTATACCTATATTAATAATAGATATTTAGAAAATTATTTCACTATAAAATTATATTAATTTGTACTTACCAAGATTGGGCTGGATGAAATCTGTATCCTATAATGTTTGTCCGGAAAAATTGTTGAAACTGCAGAATTTATGCCCAGCACAAAGTCGATTACAATGGAGTCGGAACGTTACGTAAACCCAAGTTTGTTTAACGTCAAGTAACTCCAAAGTTTTTATCAGAATTTGGAACAATTTCAAATAAGATGTTTTCAGTTTGTTCTTTAATAAACAATATAGAACTGGAACATATGTATCATGGGCATAAGCGTGAATGCTAAATAATTGCAGAAAATATTTTGGACAATGATTAAATGTTCCATCCATGTAAAATTGTGTTTGACCACATATAAATTTGATGTTGCTTACGGCAGCAAAATACAATTATATCTTCTGCGAGATCGTTGACAAAGATGAACGCTTCTCTGATTGTTCTGATATCTAATATATTCAACACATTTTGGATATCTGCAAAGGATTTTGGTAGAGTGTGCATCATTTTCCGGTTTTCTCATCCAAAGTTGTTCCGTATGTACTCCACATCTTTATCTATCGTAAATGTATCGAAACTATGTTTTTGTGACTCTATTCTTTGTGTATAATTTTGGCAGGTCTGTCGCACATAAAATCCTCGGCTTTTCTTTTCACTTGGTTACTAATTATTTGTCTGTTTAACAAACGTTTATCCAAGTGTTCGTGTTCAGCACTTTTCTTGGAAAAACCTAAATTTGTTGATGGTCCTAGCGTGTACAATTTTGCTAGGAAACGTTTGACTCAACACCAGCACGTACTTTGTACATTTATACTTTTTAACACCTTGTAATTATAAAACCTATAATTTTCAAATAAAATTTGAGGTTTTCCTCTTTCACTCGTTATCACACGAAGTTCCATCTTGAGATGTTTGAAGTAACTGATAAGTTATAAATATATAATTATCCCTTTACCTGTTCCGGGATAGGTAAAGGAATTAAGATGCCTTTGGCTCTGACTGTAATTCGAGTGTGCCATTAGATGGCAATAACAATGAGCTACTGCAATTCGTGTGTTATAAAATGCAAATTTTTGAGCCGGACTGCAATTCGCATATACCGATTTTTGAGTGAATATTTATTGTTTTCATAATCTATGATTAAATTAAAAACTCATTTTAAGATTTTGTAACGTTTTGTGTTGTCTATCGCTTAGCGTATTTTAGAAAACTCCCTTTGTTATTGTTTAATGTATCATCATGTTCTTTATACATATTTACATAATCGAAATTTAATGATTTCTATAGCCCTGATTTACAACAAATACTGTGAGTGTTTATAATAAGGTACTTACAAATATTTGTTTTCATATCTTTACAAAAACTGAAAGCAACATTTTTTAGTTCTATGAATTCCTATAAAATCTCTGAAATGTATATGTAATGTTTTAAACAAGAACTTATTCACTGATACGGAGTATTTTATTTAAACGTGGTGCAAATGCAAAAATAAATGTCCCAATTTTGACATTTATTGTCAAAATTGTTTCTCAAAGTTTCTCAATTTTGAAAAACAGTTGAGAATCGCGAATCGCCATATATGCATTAATAAATAATGTATTTAAGGTTATGTTCTTATTTATTTATATTTAAAATGCTTGCTAGATTTAATAAAATGAATGATATGAAATTTATTCCTCGTCGGAACTATCTAGAATTAGTGAAGTCCGAAATGGAAACTGAATGGATGAACATAAATGGCGACATCTGGGTATGATTGTTTATATCTGTTTTTTTACATTTAAATTTTCCAACAATAGATTAAATTTTCCAAATTATTTTATAGTGATTGATGCTGATCCCAATAAAACACGCATTAAGTTAATATGCGTTATTTATTTAAATCTTAAGTGAAACGAGAGAAAACCGTCTGGGTTAATCGTTTTAATATTGTATTTCGCGGTTTTGCCTTTGCTCTAAGCCGTCACGGAAAGCTCGAACTGTATATATCCTCTCTTGGTGCGCGATTAAGGTTTCCATACACTTCGTATTATAAATTTTTATATGGGGTACGTACATTAATTTAATTACTAACATATGTATTTTATGCACGATATTAGTATATTATGATATTTCTGTATCAAAACGTTTTCATCTTTTATCGTTTTGTGCACGAGTAATTATTTATTATATACGAGGGTCAGTCGAAATATGTCGGGAATAGCTATGAAAAAACATTTGATACCCAAATAAATTGCTTTATTGTTTTTCAAAATATTCGCCGTTATATTCTATGCACTTTTGCAAACGTTCATATCAATCACTGAAACTTTTATTCCAGTCGGAAGTTGGCATACTCAAGATGTGTGAGAATGCATTAACAGCTTCTTCGTGACTGGAAAAACGGTGACCACGCATTTTATTTTTAATGGTGGGAAACGTAAAGAAGACGTTTGGCGCCAAATCAGGACTATTGGCTGGATGAGTCCTTAATTCGATGCTTTTACTTTGCAAATAATCGACTATTACGTGAGCGGTATGAGGTGCAGCATTATCCTGGTGAAGAATGATTGCACGTTTAGAGTTGTTTTTTCGGCACTCATCAATTACTTGTGACAAGCAAATTGTTGTACACCATTCCGCATTTACTGCACGACGTTCCTCTAGAGCAATTGTAGCAACATGACCAGATTTTGCTATGAAACATGTAGCCATTTTTTTAAAAGTGCTTCGCGTCGAACAACTTTGGTGGGTAAAAGTTCGTAAGAATATATCCACGATTCATCACCCGTAATAATGTCATATACATGTTTTGAGTGTCAGTGATTGAATTTTGTCAGCATAGCTTTACACGATTTAGCACGATCGTCTTTTTGAGTAGCGGATAAATTATGGGGTAGCCAATCCAAAGTTTTCTTACCTAGAACAAAGTTAGAATGTCCCTCGTATAATAGTAGTAGTTATACAATCTTGGTTTCATAGTTCTAATTGATTATAATCAGTTTATCTCCTCTGCAAAACATGGATCTTACTTTTCTATTATGAACTAATAATACTAATAATAGCACCAGTGATGTGATTTATGATAAAAAAAAAATCCTGCTCCGTTGATGAAATCTTGGTGCATGGATTTATGATGAAAAAATCGTATTATAAAATCCTGGTGCACTAGTAAAGTGACATCACCAGTCATGTGATTAGGATGGATTTAACAATAATATGTGACATTGGTTCATAGATATTTGCAATTTAAATACATTTTAGAGAGGGCTCTGAGCATAGATGTAACTAGGGGAGGGGGTGGGCCCGGCCCATCCCATTATGACCATGGCTCATTTCTCTAGTTACATTTCTTTAGTTACATTTCTCTAGTTACGCCTGGCCCCTCCTAGAAAAATTGTCTAATTACCCCAATGGCTCTGAGGCATTTTTAAAACCATGAAAAAGGTAGCAATTTATGTCTATATTATCTTTAGTTAGTAGTACTGCATTTTAGTTCTATTTTCCCTATTCCATACACACGCACAAGAACAATTTTTAAACGTCGGTTCCACCTATGATAATATATCACTGAGGGAAATAATATTTACGACAGGCTTTTATCTTTTTTGTACCAAATACAGACAAAATTATAGTTATGCCACAAATATGGTCATCGTGAAAATACGCTCTATATGCTTAACACTTTTGTGCAATTATTGAAAATCTAATGCGCTAATTTGATCAGTGTTAGTTTTATGAGGTATAACTAACTTTTATGAGGTGTAACGTAGATCCATGCATGGATCTACGACTTTATGTGCATTTGTAGTGAAATGATCACCATAATGTTGCTTTATTGTCGCCTTCTTGAACGTGCTGTCCGAAGAGATGACCGTGTTTCCTTTTGGATTGGACAGCTCGCATGAAAAGAAGAGAAGGCGTAAGTCTTTTGGTTTAGTTGCCCTATAAAGAAAGTTGATGCAAGGATCAAATCATATAAAAGGAGGATTCAAGCGGCCCATTGCAAGCTTCTTAAGAAAACGGTATTGATGGGTACATTTCAAATGACGAGATAAGAAACGAACTTTTGATGATGAAAAGACTTGAAGATTACTCGGCCCGGAGAATGTCAAATCTCGTTAATCTTGGAACCTAGAACTGCTGTTTTATGATAACAATGTGTTCTACGGAAATTTATAGAACACCACCTTTGCCCAAAATTTGTGAGTAAAAAAAGAGCAAAAGTTTGACACTGTCTGCAGTACAAGGGAAAAGAACATTAGTAGTTATACTATAGCGAATTCATACCAAAAGTTCAATAAAAAATACAATGGATCAACATGGGAACTCAATTCATCAACAAAATATTCGACTAATTTGATCAACGTTACTTTTTATTTTGAAAACTAGTTACAAATCTAGTTATTTTTAGTTTCAAATCTAGTTACTTTTGGAGCGCAAGTCACATAACCTCAAATTTCTCGCCAATAATCAGACCGTATCTCAATTCGTTCAAAATGACAAAAACCAATATGGCGACTATGACGTCATTGACAGTTCCGGTATAATTTTTGGCAGAGGTTTGAGTTTTTAATTTGAGGTTATGTCACTTGCGCGTCAAAAGTAACTAGATTTAGAACTACAAGTAACTTAATTTAAAAATAAAAAGTAACTATATTTTTTACTAACTTGTTTTTTTAGGCTTGAAATTTGAATTTTAGTATTTTAATTTTGAAGCCTTTTCTGAAGGGGGGGGGGGGCTGAGCTCTAGGGGGTCCAATTATCATTCAAATAACTTTTTTTCTTAAATAAAAATAAATTATCTGGTGAAACATTGTTCTCTTGCGGGGTGGGCCAAATTTTGAAGTTCCGCCACTGGTCCAGAATCCTGATGTTGATCAAATTAGTCGAGAATTGATTCCCCATGTTGATCAAATACAGAATTTTATCTACTTGTGAAAAGACTTGAACTTCAAAGCTTTTCTCTTGGATGTGCCATTGTATTGGGTGCAATAAAAATAGCTTAGTCATAGGACGCCACTGAAATTTTACTCAATTACCACATTACCAATGTGTATAATTTGCCTAACACTAAATTGTGAAGATATTCGAGTTATGTGACTCTCGTATATCTACAGAGAAAAACATATTTGTTGGTCACCTTTGTTGGAGCATATCATTAGAAGCTTGGTAGAGGTACTCACTCCCAAACATTTACATAGCTGCTATTTCTCTTACAGTGCGCTTCTGATTCTGCGTTCATTGATCGCCCATGCACAGACACATAGAAATAAATATCAAACACACATAAACAACATACACCCCTTCACTTGTTTACAACGTGCATGCGGCACAATCTGTTGTTCACACTACGCCGTTGTCAGACGTAATAAATTTCATTTATTATAAGAATTTTCTGTTTCCAATTTTTCCGTTTATGGTAACTTTATTAACAGCTTCCCAAAGAAGTGTAGTGTTGGGTTCTCCTTTTTTCTTGTTTATTTGGAACTGATTTTGTTTTCTTAATGTTTTTAACAAAGGTTATTTATGTAAATAAATTTATTAAGAAAAATTTTAAAAATCATATGAGAAACTTGTTCCCAAAACGTACCATATCCACAAAACTTTTAATTCACAAATTATAACCGTGCCCCATTTCCATGTTCGTAGGAAGTCTGCCTCTCTCAATAATTTATTAAAAACTCTGGTGAGTTGTTCTGCTCTTTCAATAGCCAAGATCTTAATTACCTTACCAGGTACTCGGTCCGGCCTTGGTGCGTTTCCTTTACTCATCTGATTGCTTGCCATGTGTGTTTTTGGTCGACAGTAAGTAAACGCAGCACCTATCGCGCGGATAGCGTTTTTATATCCAAATGTTTGTGTACGATGCCGTGTACACGCCCAGTTGATTGTTTGCAGCCTCTGCTAGCTCATGAATTTTGATTCGACGGTTCGCCATAATCATATCATGGATTTTGTTGACAATTTCTTGTCTAGTGACGATATTTGACAGCCTCGGGTGGTCATCATCAAAAACACTCGTACGATCACGAACAAATTCAGCTTTCCAAAATTTAACCATTGCTAGCGGCGGTGCAGACACATAATAAACAGCATCCACTTCGGCTTTGATTTCTGCATTGTTTTTCCCTTTCTTGTGAAGGAACTTAATCCACTCAACGATATTTGACTTTTTCCATTTTCCACAAAACACATAAGATGTTTGCAAAAGACGGCTGTAAAAACCAAAGTAATTGTTCTTTTTGTTTCAAATTTTGACAGACGCCATATGTTGAATGGCAGGTGTCAAAACCAATATGCGTTCGTTGTCACGTAGTATGGAAAACTAGATTTATGTCAAACCACCCTCGTAAGTCAAGCGTCGCTTTGCTTATGTTTAGGTTTACTTGTATGACTTTCATTACCACTATCGCACTTCCACGAGTTTACTGTGTGATTCGCTCATGTGCCTCTTTTTGTACAGTTGACATTACTAACGCAATCTACAATTTTGTGTCAAGTCATCCCAAACCGATAGCACATTTCCTCTTATCTGGCTGTGCTACAGCCTTTGGCAAGATATCCATCCTTAACCCAGTTATAGCAGCGCAATCCCCTTTCACGTATTCTACGTATTGTCCACCCAATTTTGATTTTTCACGTCCTGCCTAAAGCAGTTGTAGTCTCTTTGTTGACCTGGATATTGTCTGCGATGGTTCCTCTGCACCACATCCAAACATTGCTTAGGATCAGAAAGTACAAAATTCGTTTCAATCCGCGACGTTGATAAAGTCATTTGAATTCTAACGGTCAATTGTCAAGGGAGCCAAGATTGTTCTTTTGTAAGCATTAATTTATTTACAAAACGACTGGTAACGTTGAGAACGGAGAAATTTCCGAACACATTCAAGTGATCACTAAGTCGATAAAGTGATAAAAGTACGTGGGAAAAGAAAATACTGAAGAGCTATTTCTGCTGTTAGAAGGTAATTGTCTTTTTTGTGAAATTTCTTTTCTGGGGTATATTTGATGAATTTATTTAAGAAAATTTCTTCTTGTTAATTCAATTTTATATTGGTTAAATTAACAAAACGATTATGGATATTAGTTATTGACGGTTGCTTAAATCTGAAGATGGTTTTTATATTGTACCTTAAGTTATAATATTTACTCATGTTATGTGAAGGAGACTTGATTAAGAAAGAATTATTAGAAGTATTTGTTTTATCTGAATGCATATCGAAGTTATTAATATGTAACCTAGAAACATTTTCTAATCTAGAGGAAATATATTTATGGAAAAATTCTCATTAAACATATTCAAAGAGTTGTTAAATGTAAGGGAATCATCATTCAAAGGAATAGAACTTAACTCTATTTGATTTATATTAAAATTTTCACATTTAAGAGCAATAGATTGAAAAGAAATGTTCAAGTCGTCGTCAGATATGTCGAGTATCTTTACATTAATGGAGCAATCAGTTGGAGTAAAATAGATTTCGTTTTCGGGTTCAATTTGTGCGACATAATCGTACCAAATTGTTTGATCACCCTGCTCAGAACAAACTTCCTATTGATTGTCATCATTTGGCCCTACATCTAATTGAACTCTGGATGCATTCCCCTCCTGTAGTGAAGAATGATCATAAGATCTAATGTTAGTTTTACTACGTACCAAACGTGAAAACCTTGATTCTAATTTACTTTTGTAATGCAGACACATGAGGTAAAGTTTCTCTTGCTCTTTTCAAATTAAATATTTAAAATAGCCTTTATAGTTTTGATGAAGTGCTAGTTGTTTCCACGAAACATGTCAACTAACATGTATTTGCTGGGCTTGAAAGCTCACGTATAAGGCAAATTATTATTAAATGGAGTTTATGGAACACTGGTCTTTCTTCATTAAAATGTGGACTCCAACAGTGAGCCGTACTCCGATATCCAAAAGATCAGAATAAAATATAATAATCTCAGACATACCCTATTTTCTCTAGTAAATTACATTAACGCTGTAATAATACGAAATGCGATGATGAGTAAATAAATGGATGTTATTACTTTTTAATTTGAAGTATAACACCTTTAAATATTAAAGTAGTAGGTACGTAATACCAACTAGGAAACTAATATTTGAATGTTAGTTACAACAAATTTCTTTAAAAAGCGGTTAGTTCAAGATATATGGCGCCATTGCACCCATTATTATAAGGCTTAATTGTTTAGTCTGTCTTCGTTCCACTTAATATCTCAACTGGCGAGAAGTTTCAATGATGCTTTATATTATCTACTTCTCATTATGGTGTCGTAATACCAACATCGACAACTTATGTTAATTAAATACATCCATTACCACTATTATCTAATACATGTGTAGCGATGGTTGCATTCATTATCTAATAAGTCATAAGACGAATTTTCATTGCTAGCGACTGTCGAATAGTGGCTTAGGCAGCTAGTCGTAACCTTTCAAAGTAGCAACATCCATTGATCTACTCATCATCTAATTAAATAATGTTTTTTGAACTTTCTTTTCAATGTTATATTATGTTTTTTTTTGCAAAGCCTTCTGCCTCCCCGCGTCTCCCACATACAAATTATAAGAAAAAAAAAAAAAAAGAAAAAACATTAAACAGTAATAGACAAACACAAATTAAAAGCCTAAATTCCCCCTTGCTTCTCCTCGCGCTATATATATATATATATATATATATATATATATATATATAAACCAAAATAAAACTACTAAATCCACTACAAAAAAATAAAAAACAAAATTAAGATGAAACAACATTTATCCCCTCTATCTTCTTTTTTTTTTCTTCCCCTCATCTCTCCATCATCCCTTTAATTTCCACCCTTATTCTATTCTTTTTTATCATTCTCGCCTCCCCGCTCCCCCCCGCCCCTCATCACCTCCCTTCCCCCCCGCTCGCC
>WYDF02305411.1:0-15316 GCA_009867245.2 Adranes taylori | reverse complement strand
AAAGAAGAAGAAGAATCATCGGAACAAACCAACATTTCTCACTCCGATTGTCAAACAACCCCCATTGCAACAAAGCCCCCCCCCCCCCACCCCCAACAACTTCTTCTGGACCCACAGAAGTCAAACGGTTAACATACTCTGAAGCCTAATACTTACCAGAAGAAAAGTACTTTTAAAGTTAAGCGTTTCTAAACTGTTTATACTGTACTATTGTACAAAACTAAACTATTGTAGTATTTTGGCATTAGCATTATTTTGACTAGAGAAAACTCATTTTAACAAGTGAGACTTTTTGTATTATAAATATACACTAATATACTCGTCGTAAACTTTGTTCGAGAGCCAAGTTTTGCAGTGATCTATTGGTGCAATAGTCCGTAGGTGCTTCTGTGGGAGGATATAGCAGATGAGGACACAGGTCCCAGTCCGTATTGGCAATAGATTACACGATGCTCAACATGTGGACGCGCATTATCGTGATGGAAGATGGTATAGAGTCATTCGTTTTGATTGTAGCGTTAATACAATCAAACTGAGCCAGCTGTTGATATTTAGTTGCCGCTTACCGTTTTTATCCGAAATTCATCACTGCCAACGATCAACGTCGTTATTCAACCAATACAAAATTTCATTTGACGTGATTTCCCGGTGGATGATTCCGCTGCAGTTCCACCAGACACACCACATTGCCTTCTCATAGTGGAACCCTTTCGATATTCCTTTGTGTGAAAACCTAGCAAAACACAAATCCTTTTTGTTTGAAGTTTTTAAAGAGAAGCGACGATTTATGATGATATTCCTCAGAAATGGAGTTTGTCATTTTGTTGCAGCAACTCGCTAAAAATTTGGTCGCGTTTGGCTTTGCATTGTCTGAGAGTTGGTGAGTAACATATCCAGCCAATTCTCATACTTTTCCGAGCTTTCGAGATGACGAACGATCGTCGAATGGTCCACATTGAAGTCTTCGTTCAACAATCTCGTTGAAAAACTTTCATCCTCTTCCACGGCTGCTAAAAGAGTCTGGTCGTCAAAACTTGATAGTCGACCTCTTCCTTCTTCAACTGTGACGTTTGTATGTCTCACGCCTATGTTTTCATGCCTTAAACATGAGAAATAACTGAGATAAATATAATTTTTTTTATATATGTGAAAAACGTCGTAAGCACTATTATATATCACTTACTTTGTAACTAAACAATAAGTTAATAAATGAACAGATAAACTGAAAATTTAACAGTCTACTAACACCAGTCAAGATCTTATATGGAAACAATGAACGTCAACATCACAAAGAAAGAGTACATCCGACAACGCCGCATATATAATTTTAGACAGAAGACAGACGCGCGCAGCAAACGACACAACTCGACCATAACAACAGTCAGTTCGATAATGGACCCATGTCCGAAACTCGAGTCACAAAGTGATATATAATAGTGCTTAAGACGTTTACAACATATATAAAATATTTATAATATAGCACGTAACAAAGATAATACATAAAATAAATATAAAAAGAAAACAGAAATTAATATAAAAATATTAACAAAACAAGATTAGAAGTGACATTTGCTGATGACGCGAGAACTAGGTGTTGACGGTAATGTGGGTAACCACATACTTGTTGCAGCTTAATAATACATGTGTAATTGTTTTTTCTTTAAAATCCTTACCCCGCCTTGTTTAGTGGTCTGAAATACGCCCCGTTTTGTTTAGTGGTCCGCTTTATTTACGAGTAATTTTTTCAAAAATACTTATGATTGTATTAATTTCAATCATGATATTAGTTGTTCCTTACTAACCCCTCTTTGAAATATGTATGAACGGATTACAATGAAGTGAATACACACATATTGAGGCGACCTTTAAAGGACGTCAAAAACACAAATCCTATATCTTTCTAGCGATATATACTACGTACATTATATGGTACATGAACGATAAACATTGTAGAAAATTAAAAAATTGTTAACATTTGTGATTAACATTTTGTATGAGAAAATGGTATAAGTATGCACAAATGACTTTTTAGTTTTTGTTACTAATATAGTCACTCCTTAAATAAGAAATATTTTGTTTTCTACTCACGTCCTGCAAATTTACATGTGTTTAAACTAGACTCATGTATTACAAACACACAATTGCGCCATGATATTGTCTAATGAACAAACTACACACCAAATGGTATCGTAAATGTACATTTTGAAATACTACAATATCAGAAATTCCTTATAAAAAATTCTCTAAGGAAGTTATTGCGTATAGTTCCTTGGGATTATAAGTATTAATTAATATATAATTATATAACATATTTATTAAGTATTGCATTATGAATCAAATACATTTTCCTTAAAATATGCAGGGAATGTATTTTCTAATAGAGACAGTATTGCTGTCACTTAAAATAGAAGAGATAGAGAAACGTTTTAAGAGGAAAAATGTAGATAATTAAAAACCAGTAACAGATATCAGCATTCCAATTTTCAGAGCCGTATTTGAAACATTAACAAAAAACAAAATTTTGTAATATTCTAATATTTACTCAAGCATCCTTATTTCCGATCATATTTAACAGAACTGTTTTGTTACATACGTTTCGGTACTATGTAGACATCAACAAATTTGTTTTTTAAAATACGGACCTGAATTTTTTCACCAAATCGTTTAAAAATTGTATTCTAAATACAACGATATTTGACTAAACTCATTTGTAACAGCTTTTGTGGGTTTCAACATGGTTCTTATTTTTGCAACCGGACCATCTCGATTAGTTCCAAATGCGATATATTTAGTTCCAAAAGTTCCAAATGCGATATAATGCGATATATCTACCCAATTTTTGACAGCTAGTGCTTCAGAAAAATCAAACTAAAGTTAATAAAAATATATTCTTTTACCACGTATTGGAAGGTAGGTCCTAATTTTTAACTTTAGTTTTTCTTACGTCTCACGATCAAAGGTGGTTCTACTTGATATAAAAACAATCTTCATAAAGTCGTAGTTCAATTGGGTGGCGGAACTTCAAGTGCCCTTAGGCACTTGAATTTTTGGAATTTGAAATCATCTATTCTGTACGTAGTTTTGTACTACGTATTGTGTTACTGGGTTCTTTTTTTTATTATTATTATTATTAAATAACTATTTGAATTTAATTATGACATATATACTGTTATTGCTTAAAGAAAACGACTTTCAATGTCATACTTTAAAAGTGTTAAAATTCTACAAAAAATTGTATTTATTGAATAAATTTTTAAAACGTTTTTTTCTTCATTCTGGGGAGCGATTAGGGTAATCAATAACAACTTGTAGCAGCAACTGCTTCTGCCAACATTCTTTGTAATTAGTTTATTGTATTCTTCCATTAATCGCTTCTTTCTGCTGTGTCATTCATAACTTTCAGATTTCGCACTATTTTCAGATTGTTCTTAAAAAATCCATTATCTAGCTGGTTCGACGAATTTTCATTAAGAAATTCAAATCAATTAAACTTCCCAAAAGAAGCTGCTGTTTCTAGTCTTACAAAATTAACAACATCTCAGTTCTAATACTGCCCAAAATTGTCCACTTAACAAACTTTATATCGGAGCCATCAGATCTTTTACCCCGTTTCAAAGCGTACAAAATTTCAACTACTTTTGGATAAAGGAATACAGAAATTAATGAGATCCTACTGTATAGATCGAAAAGAGAATACGCTTCATTTAACAAATAAACATACGTTCTTGGGCGTTACCCAAAAGTTTCTTAGGATTTAATCATCCAATTCAATAGAATGTCTATTGAATTTAATCATCCAATTCAATAGACACTACATGCAAATACACTTCTTTCGCTGGCCTCTAGTCACTAGGCCTTGCCAATCTTCGGTTAGGCTCGGGCCGGGGATTTCAAAACCATACCTACGGCTACTAGAAAATTCTAGAATATTAAAGCAAGAAAGAAATAAACATTAAACTGCCACTATTTTCGCATAAATAGCCACTATTTTCGCAGCTTTGGCTTGCGGAGCGGATCCCCTCCTGAGAATCTTGGCTGGGAGCGTCAGTTAGGTTTCACAGATGATATGTAAGAACCATCATAAGGCATCTTCAGCGGTTTCTGTTCAGTTTTTAAATTCAAAATCTAAAGATTTCAAGTCGCTTGGAAATCGCAGCGACTCTGGTTTCTCAATACTTAGTATATTTCAAGTTTAGTAGTTGTCTTATTTGCGTTCATGCATAAAACCGTATATTAAATAGATAATTATAAATATGCATCATGAATAATAAAGCTATAATTTAAGCATTATAAATTATTATATTTTATTTCGACTATTGAAACTGAATAAATTCAGTACTTTATTACGAATAATTAATTAACAAATACTCAAGTAATGAACTTTCAGTTTTCCATAAATTACTAACGAACTAATTAGTCTTTTAATAAACATTTTAACTGTGCACGTTGTAGTCGGCCATAAATTGTATCATTGGCAAGTCAATGTGTCCTCTGGTATGATATTTAATCCTCGCGCAGTCTATTACTAGTTTTGTAATGGTCTGATAGTGATTAAATAAATTGTTATGTTATTAGGAAAATTGTATATTTACTTCCATATTAATGGAAAATTTAATTGTATCTGTGCCATTCATTAACCCTCATTGATTGCCCTTAGTACATTCATTAACCCTCAGGACCACTATTGTAAAAACAGTAAATAAAACTAAATTGAGGAAATAGATTATTTAAAACTGATTAGTGGTTTATCTTTTATCATTATTCTGTGAGTTTGAGTGTGTATTTACCAATCTTGTTTCTTTGAAGCTACTCAACAGTCTCCAATAGGCAAGGGTTATGCGTTTGAGAACCCCATATCAACAGAACCAGATATTTATTGAATATGTAGGTGAAACTACAAGTCTTAGAGCCACGCCCTACAGCTATAACATAACATTTTAAGCTCTATCGTGATTTATTATTATTTTCTGAGCCCGTAAGAATGAGGAGTGTTTGCAACTAACAGGAGTTTGTGGAAACAACCTTCCATCTAGTAAGAAATATAAATGCAACAATATTTTCACGTGTTATTATGGGAGAATCTGTTACTCCCCAACGTGACAATGGTGAGAGCGGAATCTTTTACATATAGTTGCCCTCTTAACTTGTGCGTACTGGATAGTTTAATGCTTAAATAATGCGATTCAGTTTAACACTGACTTCAATTTATCTACTACTGAATAAGGTTCTAGTTTTAGTCGAGTCCAGACTATCTGCTGTTTTAGACACTAGTCCCTCGCCGAAATTAAAATCAAACACAAGACTGCCACTGCTAACGTTGGTCGTACCTTTCAGATTTAATCATAACACTATCTAGATAATTAATTGTAGTACGCAACCTTTATCAATAGCAGATCGTCTGTCTGCAGTTCAGGCTAATAAAACGAAAGTGTTGTTTAAACTTAAAATAAAAAGTATAAGAAAATATTAAGACGTGAAACAGTGTGCTGTTACTACAAACATAAAATCTCTTAGATACTTTGACTAAATGAAGTAAATATAATGTGGTAACCCTAACAAAGAAAAGAGTGTATAAAGAAATGTCTGTCTGTCTATTTGTTGATACGTAAAACTTAAAATACATCATCGTGCTGAAATAAACAAGCAATCATTTTAAAATGTTATGCTTTATTTTAGATATTATATTATTTAAATGCAATTTTAAAGAATATTATAATCAAGATGCTTACAAATATAATTAAAAGGTGTTATTAAAATGTATTTAAAGAATATTTCTTCCAATTAAAAACGTAAATATTACAACATATTTTCTGTTAAATAGATTCGTCGTGCGTAGAAGAAAGGGAATGATTGATCGTCTATCCACGTATATGAACCTGAGAAAGAGACTAAACTTTTGTTTATAAGAGCATAGCATTACTATGCTAGAAAGACGTAGATTGTTTAGGATAATATATACAGTAGAGTGTCTGTGCACGTGCGTACACAATAATAATATAAGAATAGTATATGACCGCATGAATCTGAAAGAGACAAAATATGTTTAACCGTGTCTGGAATCATATCTGCAACCATATGACGCATGAATATTTATTGTCATAATAATAAGTAAAGTGGGAGACACACGTACGCATAAAAAGCGTATATGTGTTGTGGTAGAGCTCACTCCTTTGCACATTTGTATGTAACTCTGTGTATTCCGTGGTCTGTAAAAGAGCGAATTTGTAAGCATTTAGAGGGTGTTCTCTGGTTCTCCTGATTCCGAAAACACCAGCTGGTAGCCAAGCCATCCAGCAGCGATACCAGCAGAGCAGTCACCGCTCTATACTTTTGGCAAGAGTAATTTATATACCGTTCATTGCGATGTAAATTGCATGTGCTCTAAATAAGTTTTGTTTCCTTCTAATAACCCGCTAACCCATCCCCTTGCACTAAACACACGCAGTACGTTCACGAGAGTTGGTATTAAGTGTTCGAGTGACGATAGCGTATAAGTCCACGAGTAAGCTATTGTGACTATTACTTCCTTCGCTAGAGTGCGACTAGCGTTAACCTACGTTCACGAAGTTAAGTTTTAGTTTCATTTGCTCAGGTTACATTGATACCTACGTTTAAGAGGGTAAAATTGTAACTGGTAGCACTTCCTTTACTGTTTTATTCACTACAGTAGATTTCTTTCCCCTTACCTGCACTAAGGTGTCAAAAGCTAACCTATGTTCACGAAGATTAGTTGTTGATGCTCAGGTGACAGTGAAACCTATGTTCACAATGGTGGTAATGTAACTGGCAGTGACTCCTTATTGCTCCGTATACTAAAATCAAATACTAAAAACTTACTAAAAGAATTAACCACTTACCGTATCTATTACCGTATCCAATTAGAAACATTCCAAAATCAAAAGAACATACTGATTTAGGTGATCTACCACGTTCTATCAAAAATGAACATATACCAAATTCAAGCAACTCTCAAATGACACAGGATGAAGTCATCCTGTTTTTCATGAAAAAAAATTTACGGCTTTTGTACATTTTGAAGAAAATTATTTTTACCGACCCTGGTAGTATTAATTTATTTCTATCTTTGATTCGGAAACTATTTCCTTTTGTATTTAAATCTATTTCTTTTGATATTAGGGTGGGACTAAAGATCACATTCATCTATATGTGTATATATTCTAGCATTTCATTTGTTTTTTATTTTGTAAAAGTAAATAAATACACGGATATACAAACGTCTGCATATACTTGCATTATATTCACATAGAAATAATATGCATTTGTTTTCCAATTATATGTAATGTTATGGGAAATGTCTCTTGGCATGACGAGAATTGAAAATGTATACGGTATTTATGGTCATATCTGTGGAGAAATTAGAGTTAGAGCCTTGAAATGTGGTATCATTTGAAACAGGGCTATTCAAATAGATAAAAATATACAGGGTTTTTTGTATAAAAATATACAAAAAAGTGCTTTGAAATTTTTGTTGTTGCTCAAAAGCATATTCAGATGTTCATATTGGCAGAATTGAGGTCCCTTCATTTTACATATGTTCCTCAATTTTTATTTTTCCAACTTTCATATGAACCCAGATATTTAGGGTAGTAAACTTTTCTTCAAAGTCAAATTACTCCGGTACTAAGATGGGTCATTTTTGTTAAACTCGCTTCATCCATTAAATCTTAAAGGATCTTTCGATAGAAGAATTTTAATCAAAATCCTTGAGTTTCTGAGAAAATGGACCACAAATGTTTTCAAAATAAAGAACAGCCTGTATATATGTTAAATTGTAATTTTAGAAAAAAATATTTCAAATAAAATCGAAGGACCTTTATGTAGCCTATTCAATAAGGTTTATTCGAATGCCCCATCTTTTATGGTCTCTGAGATATTTCAAACAGTTTGTAGCAACGCCGCTTCCTATACAATATGGCAACACGAAACTTTTTTTATTAGACGCATAATACAAGGTACAAGACGCATAACACCATACGCGTGCAAAATTTCAACCTCCCAATTTTAATAAGAAATTTCAGAACAAAAAACTCCTGGCTTCTGTGCCCCATATGTGATTTATAAAATAATGAAAAACCCGTATTTTTTCTACGAAACTTTTTATATGAAAGATTGTTTCTTAGGCCCCCCTTATGCTTACTTTAGGAGATAGCAGAACTATCTATTAGAAAGTGCACATCCTGTACACTAAATTCATCGTTCAAGAATTCTTAAACGAAAAATGGTTTTGTTTCGTGCGTTTTAAAATGAATATGTACAAGTTACATCGAAATACAATTACTGCTTTACATATATTCTATTTCTTTCTTAATTTTCATAGATGCAGACAGATGTAATTCGACGTTTCAATTAGGATTTAGAACATATTAGCTTCATTCAAGTTTGAACATAACTTCGAATCAAATGTACATATTTTTATTATTTTTTATAGGAAATCAAATTAACATTATTTGTGTTTCCAAATTGTTTAGTCAAACTGAATAGTGAAAATGTATCAAATATTTTTGATGAAATCCTCGCATAATTAAAATTTTAAGTTGTATTTATTCAGTAAAATTATGCACGGACAAATCTTTCAATTAATTAATTGTTTTGTATGAAATACGATCGCACACGGAATATCAAAATATTATAGACATGAATATATTCAGTCTAGCTCACGATTGGATTATTTAATATATATTTTTTTATTATAATGCATGTAACTTAATGAGCTAGGTAAAAACGCATTGAACTCTATGACGAATTATTTATTTTCTTTAAACGTTTTACTAGCATCATACTAGCATTTTTTAACATTTTTATGCCCATTTAAATTTATATCAAAATGTATTTGGGGCTTGACTAAAATTTAGTTTTAATCTGTATAATATAATTGTAAAGTTTTTTTTATTAAAGGCGAAGTTGTTTATCTGATTTACATTTAACCACTACGGTGCTTTGTTTATCTCGTAATTATACCTTAAGTTTCACTAAAGCATCCGCGCTGTCATTGTTGTTTTTAATATTTATTTAAATTGAATTAATAATTATTTTGTCTTAATATTATTTTAAAATAACATTTTATTTTTTAAGGCATTGGGTATATTAATGTTGCCTTACGTAATAAATTAAATGCAATCTATTCAACGGTTCAGAAATTTAAAGCTAAGTCAAACTAAATAATTTTCTTTAACAATTTATGCAACTACAGTTATTAAACAAAAAACATTCGGTCACAGCGGGCACAGCTGAAGTAGACACAATGTTTTACGACAATTGTTCATAAATTAGTTTAGTATAATATTTAATATATTAAATCAAACTTAGAATGTTGTTAAATGTTGGAATATAACTCTCTATTAGTTTTAATCCTAGTGACTCAAGTTTGTTAATTTAAAATAAAAATCAACACATATTAAATATTTTATGTCTAAATTAAGATTGACATTTTCTCAATAATCCCGCAGCGAGCAATCCATCACACTAATATATCGGAGTACTCAAATCAGTATAAGCTATGTAAAATATATAATTAACAGAGTGGTTACTGATCTATCAATTATACTCAAACATTCAATTAAGATACAAGATGAATAATCTATAGATTTAAAATTAATGTATTTTTTTATTTTATATCTGCTCGTGCGCGGTTCATACTCTATTTAAATATACGCAATAATTTCTATGTTGAGTTATAAAATATAGTTTATTTTCATTCTCGTAATTTATTTTTCTTTTAGAATATTTAATTGTTTAGAATAAATGCTTGTCCTTTCAACACGCTATATAATCTTTCGAATCCCTACCCTACTGGTGACAGTATTAGTATAATATACTAAAAATTAAAAAATACTAAAACTTAAAAATAGATAATAAAAATAAATAAAACAACTATAAAAGATTTATAAAGAAATAAAAAATAGAAATACAAAAATAAAAAAAATACATAAAAATAAAAAAATAATAAATACGTAAATAATATATAACAAAAAATAAAAAATATATAAATAAAAATCAAAAATAACAATAATAAACGAAAATAAAATAAAAATTAAATGAATTTGAATAATTGAATAAAAAATAAAAGAAAGAACGTTCATCAGCCGATACATAAAACTTAGCTCGCGCGTAGCAATCCCGTGCTCCCGACTTGAAGTGTTAATTTTGATTTATAATGGAGATATCTGATTAAATAAATATTTCTCTTTTATACAAAAATACAAAGAAAAGCATTAAATTCATTTTCTAAGCTCAAAGCATAAAAACACAAAAGACACATTCACGAAAAAAGCGAAATCAGAAGATCCTCAACGTGATAAGATAAAAGAAGAATATTAAAAATTATGTAAATTAAACAACAATTCAGTAAGCATTTAGAGGGCATAATATAATATTAAAAATTAAGTAAATTAAATAACAATTCAATAATAAGAAAAACGAATACCGAAACAATATTTATCACGAAAGCCAACAACCAAACAAAAAACTATAGACAGGATATGTACAGACTAGAAAACGATGGTTTATAAAAAGTATGTTATTTCTGAAATGGTGAATGTTTTGGGTACATATCGATTATACACTGAAACATTCACCATTAATTATAATAATTGTACACTCACAGAAAAAGCGATTTCTTAATATTTATTTAATAATTGTAGAAAATAGTATTAAATATTTCTGATTTCATTTGCAGAAAATAGTGGAATATGTGATTTTTTACTAAAAACGTATCAAAAAAAATGCTTTAAATGTTATTTTATATGTAAGAAACTTAATCAATTAAAATATGATAAAAATAATCATTATGTCGCTGCGAATGAAAAACCGACAAAATATGAACTTACCAATTACTACTTCTCCTTTAATGGTATTATTGTTGTTAAATTCGAGTAACTAAAGGGATAATATGCTTAAATAAGAATTTGTAGGTAATAAGAATAATGCAATAGATACACTGTATTTTCGACACGACATAAGCGATGTCTGCGATATATTTTTGTATGCATCAATCACAACTATTAGCTTAATATTGACTTATTGGGGCTATCTAATAAATATAATAAAAACTTAATATGTTTTTATGTATTTAATGAATATAAATTCGCGCGTTAAATCAATTTTCAATTCTAAAACAGTTTCGATATTTAAAGTGTTTATGTAATAAAGAAAAACAAAATTAAATAATAAAAATGTTACCAAAACACAAAGAATACCAAAACATGAATCTAGTCAGAAATCCTATATAAAATCTAAATGCAAGATGGTTGAAATTGGTATTTAAATGCGTTGTAACTCCTTTAAATTCTGGTATAGGCAGAGTTACCAATGTATTGAAAAATAAAACTATTATGTGATTTTTTGTATTTAAAATTCTTAAAGTTAAAGGAAAAGTTACAGGGCAAATTATAGGTTCGCACTAATAAAAACGGGGCAAGAATATTTCACTTTAGGTTGATTTTAAACTTTACAATAACATAAATTGATAAAATAATATTGTACAAAGGGTAATTAATAATAAATTTACTCTTTTGCGGCTTTCTAAGTAGAGGGTAGTTTACCTACGGTGGAGCTATCTCTAGGTCAACGTGAGTTGAGGGAAATGCACAGTTTAATGCTAACTGTTTAAATCTCAAATTTATTAACAAATAATCAGTCTTTATCTATTACTAATTTAAGGTTATTAAAATTCGTCAATAATAGGTAAATGAAATTGTGTGAATTTGTTGTACGGTTCTAGGTGTACAGCTATGTTTAGATTAATTAATGAATTATATTTCATTGCATCGTTCTTAGTATATAAGGTTATAATATGAAATTGAAATATCACGGGTTTGCTGGTCGTTGCATTTTATTGTTGTGAAATAATATCAACAATAATGGTATTACTTGCATAAAAACATAGGTAATTAAATTGGTTTTGTTTAAATAATTTTCATAGGAAACAATATTTTTCTAAATAAAACTTAAGAAAATTAATGAAGCATTAATAAAATAAATATTTGTATAATATTTCCATGTGCTGACATGAACATAGTGCCACATCAGATTGCAGTGGTTGAAGTTCGAACTGCTGAGCCGTAGGAGGGACTTCTTAGCACTCGATGACAGTGATGCTAGGACAAAATTTCTTCTCTTTCAGCATTGACCAACCCTTTATGATAGCCAATGCTCCAACCAACGAGCCACGGAAGATGCAAATGACGATTAACTATGACCCATGTGACTTCAAGTGATGTCAGATTGATTGTTGCAACCTTAATTTAGTTTCTCTTCTTTGCTTGTTACGGTGGATGAGATCGTCTCCAATAATACAGGTCATCTCTTCTTGACTGACATCTGATTTACTGCTAGTATTGTTGATTAACTGTAGCTCAAAGTGATTGAGTACAGCAATATTTAATTTCTGCTGAGGACGGATTATTGTTGTCGAAGTATGTATCTGAGATCTTATACTGCTTTCTGAGATTTGATACGGTTGTTAACTGATATGGCTTTTAATGACACCTTGCTTGCTGTGGAGTGTTGTCTATGACACACTGATTATTGACTCCCATTTTCTTAATTGATTCTGGTCTACACAAATAAAGGATACTCTACACCAACGCGACTTCATCGCGAAACTGTCACTGCCGTTGCCCACGCGAAACTGCAGCGGACCAATAGACATGACAACAGATGAAACTATCCATACAGGCAAGCAGCAAATCCGCAAAGGTAGCGACAGTTACGCGGCAGGGCAGCGAGATTGTTGGCTGACGCTGAATGCACTGCTTTTTGCCGCTGTCGCTGCGATTTCGTATATATTTTGTGTTTAAATAAATTTTAAAAATTGCTATAATAGAAAGAATAATTGCAAGTCATGAAGATAATAAAAATATTAAGAAGAACGATAATGTTTGGAAGCAGATAGGGTTAGACCTAAAAGAAAGTATTAAGTTTACTTCATATATATGTTTAAATATATTTATTTAAGAAATTCAGAATTACAGCATATCAAAAAGCATTAGCATATATAAGTAGTTATAACTTTTACCCCGATATGAAACTGTCAGTGCAGCTGGCGAAGTTTTTGCGGCAAAAAGTTTGCGACGCGACGGTTTCGCGACGATGTCGACCATGTTACACGAATTATTTCCGACTTTCAGTGATGCTGAATGCCTTGTCAGGTTGAATGCTGACTTATAAATGATTGGAAAGTATCCACAGACAGTGGTAGTATATCCATTCCGATATACCTTGCTCGGTGCTATTAGGTTGTCCATTATTCTTACTTGCGGCTGGTTGTCCTCTTTAATGAGCACAACAGTCCCTGTTTTGAGATTTGCCACCTGATGATTCCATTTATACCCCGTTATGCAGCATTGATAAGTACTCTCTTGACCAACTGTTTCAAAAATCTTCTTTCAGTTTCTAGATCAATTTCCAAAGTTGCATTATCACTACATCGGGCTTATTATCAGATGACCTGATGTTAATGCAGCTATCTCATTGATGTCCTCTATTTGAAAGCAGAGCGGTCTTGAATTGAATGATATTTCTTTGCGTTCTAGCTTTCTGGCAGTGGAAGATAGTGTGGCTTGCAAAGCACGCCACACTGCTCTGTTAGAAAATTTCCAAAAGTGAGTCAAAAGCGGCCGCAGGCAACTTTCCTTGGCGTAGGCAAATATGCGGACCGGGAGATTGATTGATAGAAAATTTATAGGTTAGGCGATTTATAGGCGGCTGCAGTGCTAATAGTATAACTACTACGCTAATTGCATTTGATAGCCGAGTTATAAGGTGACAATTAAATCTAAATAGATCCACTTTGTTTTATGCAAAATATAGAAAAACATATTAATTCCAGTATATGAAAGATGAAGTGACGATCACGTTCATTAATTTTTATATGCTACTTTAACTTTATCTATATATATATATATATATATATATATATATAAATCAATGTATGTTTGAATGTATGTCCTTTATGCCTGACTACACCATCCATCTGATCGACATGAAACTTTAGGGATTTGTTGAGTACACTCCCGGGAATGTTTCTGTGAATACGGGAATACGGGAATACAAGAATACGGGAATACGGGAATACAAGAATACGGCAATACGGGAATACGGGAATATGGGAATACGGGAATACGGGAATACGGGAATACGGGAATACGGGAATACGGGAATACGGGAATATGGGAATATGGGAATACGGGAATACGGGAATACGGGAATACGGGACTACGGGAATACGGGAGTACGGGAATACGGGAATACGGCCATATCACTGGTTGTAGGCCATATCGCTGGCCACATCAATTAGGCCATTTCGGCATTTCATATCAGACTGAGATTCATTTCATATCAGACTAAGCCACAGTGAAGCGTGGCCGGGTTTAGCTAGTTATATATATAAAAGCTGAATATGATAGTCTTAACTTCTCTTTATAAATGTATATTTATAATCATTGTTCTTCTGGCTGATGATGCATCTAGTGAGACACAACTTAATAAACAAACCCTCATTAAGGATCAGCAAACAACTATACATATAAAATTGTCAAGAGTAATTAACTCAAGTAGACATTTTAGCATTTCAATTGGCAATTTTATATTAATCATATATCTCAGATTTTTGAAAAATTCATAACCATTTTTCAATATTTAGATAAAATAAGCTACCGCACTCTATTTGTAAAACTCCTCCATTATTCTTGTTGAATCACAAGTACAATAATAAAACTACAGCTACATAACAAATTGTACAAGATGAACGGGGAATAGGAAATATGGAAGTACTTAAGAAAAAAGGGAATTGTTGCTCGAAAGAGAGAAAGATGTGAATTTAACTTGGATGAATGGGTGAGCAAGTGTAAGAAGGAAGAGTTAGGAAGGGAAGAAAGGTGAGAAGATGATTCATATGAAGGACTAGGGTGGGTAAGATATGGGGACAAAGGTGAAGTGGAGGAATTGAGTGTGCAAGAATTGAGGAGATAAATTGTAAATATGAAAAAAGGAGGAGCAGCAGGTCCTGATAGGATACCGGTGGATGTATGGAGATGTTTGAATGATGGTGGAATTGAAGCGTTAGTAAGAGAGACAAATAAGATATAGAAAGGAGAGGTTTGTGTGCCATATGAATGGAGAGAGTGGAAATAGTACCTAAAGAGTGTTTAAAAGAGTGAACGAATGGAAGTGGACAGTTTTGGAGGGATTACTTATATGGATGGGTTGTATAGAGTGTGTATGAGGGTGATGAATAGGAGATTAGAAGAGGAACTGTGTAAAAAGGAAATTTTATCCGATACTCAAAGTGGCTTTG
>WYDF02305400.1:0-15316 GCA_009867245.2 Adranes taylori | reverse complement strand
AAATGTTCATCGGAATTTTTTCTACCTTTGTGGTCTCTCATATATGATGCGCAATTTTCGATGATTACCTGCTTAAAGAACTATTATAATTAATTTCTGGTTGTGACATTGCCACGATATCTATTCCCTCAATATGTTTATATATACAATTGGTTAAAATATTTGTATCATAAGAAAAAAGATAATATTTATAAAATTAGTTTTATATTTAAACTATATTTTATTAGTATCAGTCAATATTATATTACTATACTTATAATAATCTTATTTCCTTTTTTTTTTAATTTTATTCTTTTAATTTTTATTCTTTTAATTTTATTCTTTTAATTTTATTTAGTACGTTTCAAAATATGTTGTAATAAATATGTCAAAATAAGTAAAATGTACCAATGATGAAAACAGAGAGTGTCGTATGTCTGATAAGTTATTATAATAATATTTAAACATCTTTCAGCATTTTCAAGAAAAGTGCGGGTTTAGCAAAAGTTAGATCTATGCATAAATATAAATATATACACACGTGCTTGACGAAGAACAAAACTCCGAAACGAGTTCTAGTAGTACGTTAGTTTGTTTAAATAGCATAATTAAGATCTAAGTTTGATGTATTACATTGAATAACTTTATTCAATATGGACAAATTGTTATTATATATATATATATATAACATATTTATTTACGTACTATAGGTGATAATACCAGTATAACCATTACGTTTTATAATAATTTTTGTTTCTTTATGAAAGTGGACTGTTAGTAGCTAGGTTTATATTTATTACCAGTTAATCAGTAATAAAATTGACATTCCTTGGTCCATAGAATAAAATACTTATTAGGCATCCAGACATATTTTTTTATAAGTCGAATGTAGAACTGTTTTATAGTTTGTTTTATTTATGTTACCAGTTTTGCCTATTATCTTATTAAGTATCTTCAGACAATATTTTTTGATTAAATTAAATGTAGAGCAAATGAAATAGAACATCACAAATTGTTGAGTTCATTTGCTGAACATTTGATTTGCACGTAGCGAAAAATATTGTCTAAAGATTCCTAATAGGTAAATAGGCGAAATAAAAATAAAGTAATACAAATAAGCTATTGTACTATAATCGGCTTCACGTAGACAATTCTTACTTGGAACGATAATAATGACGGATGACAATTTCAAGCATTAATCTAAGCCTTTGAACTACTTATTTTTCGCTAAAGCAAGGTTATGTGATGCGACTTAGCACTTTCGCTAGAATCGGTAATTTTATACTTTTTGAAATCTCTATAATGATTGTATTCATCGTTACATGTTTCAGATTATTTTTTTTGTTAACCTTTGTTTCTCCAGTTCAATTGCTTATGTACAATTATATTGGAGTGCCGGGTCCGCTCAGCCTGCTATGTGGCAGGCATGAGAGGTTTTATTTAGAGCATTTGGAGTGTTTCTAGCCTATTTCAGCTTACATTATCACTGCTAGATTCTGAATTTGGATGCGAAGCTAATCGGTCAATTTTTTTATCACTTCTTTCTTTGGCTAGTTCGAGTGTCGATGGTGTTTTGATCCCTTCTTTTATTTCCAAATTTCTTGCATGATAGGGTGCATATTGTACTTCATCATCATCATCATCATCATCAAGCGACCAGTCGCGTGCTGGACATAGGTCTCCCGTAGCTTTTTCCATCCTGGCCGATCCTGTGCTGCCTCTATCCAGTTAGTCTTTATCCTTTTGATGTCGTCGGTCCAAGTGGTTGGTGGACGGCCTCTACTTCTGTATGCGTCTTGGCGCGGTCTCCACTCAAGTATCCTCCTTGTCCAGCGATTGTCCGTAAGTCGCGCCACATGACCCGCATATTGTACTTGGTTATGGTTTATTAAGACCTTTTCCTTTGCCGTGTCCGACCTTTAGTCTACAGCTAGAATCGTACAGTAATTGTAGCCTTAACACACAATTCATAATTTTTGACCTTGGTTTTATTGTAATGCCGGAGTCAAAATTCAATATTGAATATAACTTATTTGATGTTTTTGTGATTTCTGCTGCCCTACGTTTTATATGAGTTCTCCAATCTAGTTTCTGGTCAAACGTTCAACTAAGGTATGTTGCACTCCGTTTGGACTTGAGGCCTTTTCAATGTCTAAGAACTCTGTTGTTGCTGAAAGTCGTTTCTTCAATGCTTTGTGTATTATAGCCTCCAAATGTGCCACTTCCTGCCGTATTGCCGCTAACTTTGGCCTAAACCCTAGTTGTTGCGGTGGACTGATGTTTCTGCGTATTCTTGAATCGTGTTTTTTATTATTACTTTTGTAACTTTAGATAAACCATTTAATAGACTGGTCGGTCGCTTATTTGTTTGATCTGCATGATTCTTTTCATTTTTTACTATGGTGATGATAATTGCGTTTTTCCAGCATTTTGGAAAATAACGGCACTCAATCATTTTGTTGATGATTTCTGTAAACGTGTTTCTCTTGTCTGTGGTGTACGAATTGTGTACTTTCCGTCTTCCCCGGGTCTCCTGCGGGGATTTAGATGTTTCAATATATTATTTACTTCCTCTTCTTCAACTTTTTTGGGATTCTAGGAATATTGTGAGTTTTAGCCGAAACTTCGCTTGGCGCATCAAGTGTTTTACTATATTAGAGTGGTAAATTGGTTTTCGAAGTAACTGGATTTCATTAATTGTGAAGAGATTAATTACAGCAAATATCAAATATGTCATTTTAATAGACTGACAAAAATGTGTTATCTACACTATATATTGAAACGTACTACATTTAATAACAACAAATATGCATGAGCCTTGTAATAATTACAAATATTCATACTTATATAAAAATTACCTTTAGTTTCTCTATTACTCGATGTGTAACTTTTTGCCTTACCCTTGTAAATTTATTTATATATGTTATTGTTTTAATTGATCCTAATAATAGAGTAATCTGTTATACCCACAAAATATTTTAAAATAAATCCTTAAATAAATGCAAAGTAAAAATCAATTGTACCCATTCAATTTAAATGTTTAGTGATGATTTTAAATAATAGCTGTAATGAAAAACACCCAAGTAGCATATTTTAAGATCTTTGTAAGAAATTTTCAAAATTCTCTTTCATTTCAACTATTCTCTAAGTAATTTTATAGTTCTTTAAAACACTTGTTTGATAAACACTTTTGTAAATAATCAGTTTACTTTTTTATACACCTGTGCACAGAATTTTTGCATTAAAATTTTGAAATTTAATTTTTAAGATTTGATTGATAATTTTGTTTATGAGATCACTACTTTTGAAAAGAAATTGTTTGTTTGTTTCTTATTTTTAATTTTAATTCTACTTTTTTTCCGTATTATCTCCTATATTTCTGACACCTTCTATTTTTCACTATTTATCTAATTTGGCTTGGACCCCGGTCTGATTTCCTACCACAGCGAAACAAGCAAAAATAGTTTTAACAAAACCCGGTAAGTTCACACAAAACAAAGCAAGCTTTTGACATGAACAAAATTTTTATTTTTTAAAACATAAAAAAAGGTCTGATGATAATATTTGAAGTTTTTTGTTTCTTAGATGATAACAATCGTAACGTGTTTCTTTAAAAGATACATATTTTTCAAATTAACCATGGCATTTGCCATTATTAAAAATAGTTCCTATTAATTTGTGTACTGCATCAATTTTTTTATTACATAAAATTTTTTCCTTCATTTTACCTAATTTGTGAAATGCATTTTTAACAAAATGAGATTAAACATCTTTTTTAAACCGATGTTTGTACCAAGAAGAATTTTCAACTAAATTCTAAAATTCACACATGAGATTATCTGAAACAGCATGTCCAACTGGCAGCGAGTCCTTCATTCATAGGCATACGTACGCAGGAATAATTATTTGGGACAGGAGGTTTCCGCAACAATTATTTTTTTCCGGGAGGGAGATTCAAACACCATTTCTCTCGAACGCGCCTGCTTTGTGTACTAACATTTCTAAATAGAAATTAACAAATTATAAAAATATTTAATTAAACATTTTTGTTTTTCCACAGTCAGTAACTTAGGGAGGCAGGTTCGGTGGGTGCGACTCCAAGAAACGGTTAAGACTATCAGACAGATATCGCTTTTTATTCCCATAAAACGTTTTTGTATCCATTTTACCTATAAACAAAAATTACAATTTACTACACTTAAAACGCCAAGTTCCAAAATCGGATCATACCTAAAAACGAAGATCTACATACATCCAAAACCTTACCAAACTTTTTTAAATAACTAAACCTCTCTAGAATTGAACGTTAGCAACATAAAAGAAATAATAATTTAAAAAATTAGTACACGCAATAACGTAGTGTTTAGAACAAACAACAATCAGCTTGCCTGTTTGTGTATGGCCACTAATAATCTGGTGAAAACAAACATGCAGAAGGCAAATAACAATGTAGACGTATCACATAAACAGCTGGAAACTATTGAAAGATAGTTCAAACATATTTGAAGCTCTACCTATTAACCGGGGGCTAAAATAGAGATTGTTCCATTTTGGAACATGGCCATGAATGGGTTAAGAAAAGGGGCTAGACGAAATATTTTGTATTTTAATTTAGTGTGAAGCTCCTTGATATCAACGAAAATATTATTTTTACACTGAAGTAAGTTTATAAGATTTTTGAACAGATGGCAACATATTAAATTCAAAAACATGCTAATCGATTGCCTATCGGGTTCTAGCTCTATGAGGGTGACAAAAATTACCGCTTTTCTTCTAATGCACGTATTTGTTGGATAAAATACCATGTCAAATAATTTACATGGGCTTTAATATTAGCTAATTGTAGCAAATTGTCGCTGAACGATGTATTGCTGTAATGATTTAGGAGAGAGAGTGTTCTGTCACGTTTCTTTTGAACCGTGTTCAACTAAACAAACAAGCGGTCCTGATGACTCATGGTCTCATTGCTGCCATAAATGTGATCGCCCCAAGTCATTATGTGCAACAAGATGATATTTTTAACCCGAACATTATAATAATATAGTCTGCGCGAAATGTGTTATACACATTTCGCGCATTGTGTTATACACATTTCGCGCATTGTCCGTATTGAGTGGGTAGGTATTGTCCGCTCTAGAACTGCATTTGGTTAAAGGGAAAGTCATGCGATAATTTGAACATACGTGTGGCATACGTGAGTACAAAGGAAATGTGTTGGAATGTATATTGCTGCAGAGCGTGAGCAAACAATTCGGTTCTGAGCCTCTTACATTCCAACAAGACTCAGAACCACCTCATCCAATCAAAGTGAACCCAGTTTGCCACGCTTCATACTTCATATCCGAGAAACAATGGCACAAGAATTCACCCGATGCGAAACCAGTGGATCTCACCTTTTGGGATTTGTTACATGCTAAAGTGTCGACTAAAAGATATGCAGTGTGGATGCGTTGAAAGCGGCTTTTTATGGAGAATGGACAACGATTTCACAAAAGCACGTTTGTGAATATTGGTTCAT
The DNA here is from genome assembly GCA_009867245.2 of Adranes taylori. Taxonomy (NCBI): domain Eukaryota; kingdom Metazoa; phylum Arthropoda; class Insecta; order Coleoptera; family Staphylinidae; genus Adranes; species Adranes taylori. The sequence continues at coordinate 9,819 of WYDF02305400.1, read as the reverse complement.
TTCCAGACTACAGGCCATAATCAAAGTAAAAGGAAACCACATCGAACAATGAGCTGAAATTCATTGATTACATTTTATGTTCAATATGTGAATTTGGAATAAAAATTTCAAAAAGTATAGTAGGGCGATTCGACTCGGTAACAGAACTTCTCTCAAACCCTGTACAATTGCCATGTGATATAATAAGCAAATGATAATTAGTTTTTTGAACATATTACAAAATTGTGTTGAGCTTTGTGAATATTTTTTAAGATTTATAAATATAAATACTATAATGGGAAAGAAAACTACATAATACAAAGAAAACTTTAGAAAGATTAGAAAATATAATATCTCCTCGGAAGACTTAAAAAATCAAAGATATGACAATCGTTCCAAAATGCTCTTCTCACCATTAACTTTAGTAGTAAATTATGCAGTGAATTGTTTTATGTTTCGACCAGCTGTATAATGTTTTTTCATCAGCAGAAAGATAAGATGTATTAAACAAACATGCTCTTAACGAACTAACATTAAAAGCTAATAACGGTACTCCATGGTCCAGTTATCTAGATACATTAAAACCTCTGCGGCATCTATTAGGGCAAATAATTAGGCGCTGGAATTTTCCTTAATTCGTAGAACAAGCGATAACAGCAACATTCCCAAAAAAAAACAACTCTGAAGCTGAAGCTTTACTGAAAAACTAACAGCATTCGAATTATTCAATCTTTAATCGTTTGGTCTAATAAATTAAACAATATTAATATAACACGTAAAGCTTTACTTACCGTGTCTTCAGGCAGCCAACTGTCTCCAGTTTCGGACTCTTAGAATGCTAAGGTCCTCCTCTACGTCATCCAGGCATATAAGTTTAATCTCCCATGCTCTGGACGTGGCCGAGCCACCGTAATCTTCTTGCTTTGATATCTGACGTGATTATGAAGCATTATAGAGGTCTTCCAGTTCTTTATTTGTTCTTATTCGCCACTCATTGTTCTCGTATACATCACCAAAAATATTGCGCAGGACGTTCCTCTTCTCGGTGCACAATAGGTTGTCCTCTTTTTCCTGGCAGTCTAGGTTTCTGAGCCATTCAAGACCATTGGCATGATAATGGTTTTATACACCAAAAGTTTAAATATTTTAGAGACAAGGGAAGACTTAAGTATAGCTTTTGAAAGCTAAAGGAGCACCGGTTACCGACCGCTACTCTTGCTTTGATTTTGTCGGGTACTTCGTTGTGTGTTAAGATGCCTCCTAAATATTTGAATGCATCGACCCTTTGGTAACCATTGAATTTGTCAATATTCGGCCATCTGATTGAGTTCCTAGTGTTTATCATATGTTCTGTCTTCTCCTTGTTGACGTGTAGTTCCATTTTCTTAGCTTCGTTCTGGAAGGTTTGTATGTTCTCGTTTAGGTGTCTGGTGTGTGTGGCTAACATAGTAATGTCGTCAGCGAAGGCGAGATTCTGGGATGTTCTATTAAATATTATACTTCCCGGGTTTGTTGGTACTTTCTTCATAGCGGATTCCATGGCTATGCTAAAGAGGGTACCTGAGAATGAGTTCCCTTGTTTGAGACCATTATAGATAACAAATTGCTCAGAAAGTTTCCCACGTACTTTGACTCAACTCTTCGTATGGAGCAACGTTATTTGTACTGGCTGTTTCAATTGTAGTGGTACACCAACTTACTGCGTCGCGTGATAGAGCTGCTGGTGGGACTCACTCACGTAGGCAGCTTTAAAATCGACATACAGCTGGTGGACTGTTACGTTGTATTCATAACACTTCTCCAGAATCTGCCTTAGAGTAAACATCTAAGCTGTCATCGAACATAGAGGTCTAAACCTACTTTGGAATTAGCCGATAGAAGATTATGTGTAAGCTTTTAATATCTCGTTGAGGACTTTAGCGAAGATCTTGTACCTACGTTGAGTAACTATATCCTTCTATAGTTTCAGCACTGAACCTTATTGTCTTTTTTATATATGTACAATAACTGATATACTCCATTTCTCTCTTGACCAAATGTTTTTAAAAAGGTTGCGCATTTCATAGTTGATTTTCGCTCCTCTATACATGAATACTTCTGGCGGGAGTTGGTCTTCTCCTGCGGCGTGATGAATGGTCATTTTCTTTATGGCCGCTTCGACGTAGTTCTGCGTAGGCTCTGACTCGTTCCCATTCGTGGCGCCCTCCATCTCGAAATGTTGAGTGTTTTGGATGTTTGTATTAACATTCAGTATCTCACTAAAATATTCTTTCCATCTTTCCAGAACACCATCTAGGTCCCCAATTAGGTTACGCACATAGTGTATCGCGGCATATAGTGTGTGGTTGCCACCCTTGTTTCACTTCTTTAATTGCTTTATAAAGTTTCCGCACATCTTTTTCGTTTTGGCAGTTACTTAGTTTTTAAGCCTCTCCTTCTCAAGCTTTCACTAGTTGTACCTGCACAAGGTCTTGACCGCTCTTCTTTTGCTGTTGTAATCTTTTGCTAGTTTGGTTGCCTTTATTTCATGCCATATTTTCCTCCTAGCCTCATTTCGCTTGCTCTCCGCTCTTTCATTGGCGTGTGCGCGCACCATTCGTTCCTTCTAATGTTGTTTTAGACCAGAGCGTGTCTTATGACGTTTAATAATGCAGTCTTAAGATCGTGCCAATGTTCCTTAGGATTATCAAACTCAGAAACGAGGTTGTTTGGGATTTCTTTTTCCATTTTTTGCTGAAATCTTAAGTGCAGATCATAGTCTTTGATAATGCCTTCCAGTTTAAAGTACTTGCTGCTTTCCATTCTGCTGTTCCTTGTCATAGAGATCTTTTGTCTGTACTTGAACAAGATCATATAGTGATCAGTATCTGCGTCGGATCCTCTACATGCCCTAATGTCCAATATATCCGTGGCATGACTTCTCTGCAGCAAGACATGATCTATTTAATTAGCTGTTACTCCATCTTAGTACTTCCATGTTACCTTATGGACGTTTTTATGTTGAAAATGAGTGCTGCTAACTGAAAGGTCTTTCCTGACAGCAAAGTCTGTCCCTTTACACCGCTTCAGTCCGCTGCCCATTTTATCGGATTGATCCATAGCTTTTGAAGATACCTCTACAGTCTGTGAGGCAGCAGATGCGGGAATTGATCTTCCGCCTTTTCTGCCGTTGTGTGTCCCACTTATCTTATCCGCCTTCAAAGTCGTTGCCAAACCACAAGATAGCGGTGTCGGTTTTTGGGCCGTCCCTAGTTTTTGATTTCCCACGCATCCGTTATATCTAACGAGCGTTCCCCTAACCGTCACATGGGGAATCCAGCAACTCCACACAAGAGTAAAGCTTTAGAAGCACCTAAAAATAACTTGGAAAACGAAAGTGCAAACGTAATATCTGAAATACCGCAGAAGCGAAGTGAAATTTGCATATGTTATCTTAGAAGCCAAATAAATTGCTTGTCAGCTAGAGATCGGTCATAATTTTGAGAAAGTATGGTTAAGATGGAAAATACTATCAATTTACTACATTTGCAAGAGGAAAATGCCTGAAATTAGAATCTGTACGAACACGCAATCGAAAATTAGATATCATTGGCACAAATCTATCTTAAGAAATACAATATTGCCAGTTGGCATTTCCTAATATTAACATATCATCCATCAAAATGTTAGAATTTTTTTGCGAGAAAAAAGTAATGAATTCCTTACTCTCAATTTATTCATAGCTTTAAGAATATTATTCGGTCTGTCAGTGCCTATATAGATAGTGTGGAGAAAGTTTCTCAAAATTGAGACTAATAAAAATTCCCATTAAAGGATAAGGACACAAAATAAAGTAGACAGTTTAGCTATAATGATGCTAGTTCGCGATATTTTAAATGATTTAATAACAAAGTTTTTGTTTTTCATAGAAATTGTAGTAATGTTTCTATAAAAGGGCTAATAATGTTTTAGTTTGTGAATGGTGATGGGGGTTAGGGTCCAAGGCCGTCGTATACTCAAGCCGGTCCGAAAGATTCAATTAAGAAATAATCATGATTGTTTATTTTCATGTAAGCAGTTCCATCAAAAAAAATCTAAACTCCTGATAACTTCTTGTATTCCAAACTTTTTAGTTTTGGTAATAGTTTACACAAATGAAACATTTTTATGTTCGGTAATTAATTAAAAAATATTTCTACCTTTTTATAGGTTGTGAACTAATTCACTTTTACTTTGGTATGATATATGTATATTAATTATACTAAAAATGTGTTGCTTTTATTATCAATATATTAAATAATATCCCAATCTATGAAATAGGAGCTATTTTTAATTGCAGCACTATGCTAATATAATACAATGATTTCTATCTGCAAAATTGAAACTGTTTGGATACTGTTTTTGCTAAATTCTTTAAACTAACCATTAAAAGTAAATTGCGTTTGAAATAATATAAATTTTGACATTATTAACTAGCTTAAATAGTCACATAATTCTTTCCAAAATTAATTTGGCAACAATATTTGAATGAAAATGATAAATTTTCACCGCGTACTTTTTTCACAAGTAGTTAGTTTTATTTTTAACTATACATATAAATATTTATTCTTTGGTATTTTTACTTACAATGTTTCTAAGTTTTTGATTTCATTCTTTTTACGTTTTTCAATGTTTCCAAGCATGATACACGTTTAAACAAATACCTAGCTGTTATTTAGTTATATTATTTAATGTTTTTATTAATAGATATATTATTAAATGTTTATATATTTTTCTTTTCATAAGGCAATGTATATAATAATATCTTGGGTATAACCAAGTTGGTTTAATAAATAATTAATTTTACAAATAAAATGATTTATACACTAATCAGTTTCATCTAATCATCAAGTTTTGCTTAGATTTGTAATTATGATTGATATTAGTTTCGAAGTTAAATTGGCTTTTTCTTTAATTGTTTTTATTAGATTTTTTGTTTTATCCTTATTTTTGTTTTGTAAAATTTTACTTATTTACTTGACGTGGTGTAAATTTTAATGGCTGAGATTTTATGCTATTTTGTTTTGATTCTATTGGTTTTTTGACGCTGCTATGTTTTTAATCACCGAATGATGCGTAATTTTTTATTTGATTACACATCTGATGCTAAGTTAAAAATGAGTAAAGCCGAAATGAGTCAATTCATGATAATTTACTTATAAAGATTTATTTAATATAAAACTTTTCTAAGAATTTTGTGAAAATGAAAATATTTTTTTAAGCTACTAATAAAAGCAGAGTGTTTCTTTAGTATTCAGCAGCAAACAAAGGAAAGTACCCCTAAAATAAAAATGATTAAACTCATGCTTAATAACTATTATTAAGAACCTTTATTGGCACAAACACATAATTACATTACAATATATAACAAACACAATATTTAATTATATCTATAAATATATAAAAAATATATAAAAGGCGAAAATGCAATGGCGCGAGACGAGACGAGACGACCTATTCCCTCTATCCATACTCCCACACCTGAACCTGGCAATCATCCTCTTTTCATTCATTCTCTTATTTGACTTCAAATATTCCGGCCTCCTTCCTTATACTCCTATTACATCTGCTCTCCCTTATTCTCTCATTCCTCTCCTGCATCATACATCCTTCATCCTTCTTTCCACTTTTAGTTCGCCATCCCCTCCTTCCACCATTCTCTCATACCATTCCTCCATCGAACATCCACACCTTGCATATAATTTTTTTCTATCATTCTCCCATTTATGCCTTGTTTCTCCCTTTTCTACTTCTGTCATCATATATATATATATATATATATATACCTTTTTCACTGCTCTCTCCATTTCTCCTTCCATCACCTTCCTCTCATTTAACCATTTTCTTTATTGCCTTTACTGAACACTTATGCACATTGCATTCTTGCAGCACCATCTCATTTGGGATAGACTTCTCCACTCCCAAAGTACCTTTTTAGCATCCTTTCTTTCTCTAACCGCCCATAATTCTGCTCCGTACAATATAATGTTTTCGACACATACTTTAAGTATTCTTATCCCCATTTTGACTGATTCTCCAAAGTTTTTCTTCCATATATTCCCTAATCCCTCTGCCGCTGCTTCTGCTTTATTCACGAGCAATTTCACGGTTCCCGCTCGCTCCCAGTCTTAATCAACATATACCCTAAATACTTAAATTTGTTCAGGCACTCAATTACCATTCCGTTCATTACAAATTCATCATTCTTACTATCCCTCTCACTTCTCTTACATATCATCACTTTCGTCTTTTCACATTCATCTCCAACCCTCTTATACACATACACTGGTTCTATCATCTCTTTCAATTCTTCTCTATCATCCGCCATACACACTGTATTGTCTGCATAACCCAGTGTCCACACTCTCTCATTACCCACTAGCACTCCTTCTGTCTGTCCATTCCTCCATTTTTTAACACCCTCTCTAAATCCGAAACATAGAAGTTAAATAAATTTGCACTTAGTGGGCACCCTTGCCTTACTTCTTTGCTCACTCTGTACGGTTCTATGAAATTCTTATAAACCTTTACTCTTTCTATTTCGTTTCCTCCTATATGAAACAACTCATTTCTGCCATTTCTTCTTGCACACCATTACTTTCGTTTTCTCCAAATTCATTACCCCTCGTATCCAAATATCCTTTCACTCGCCCAATCATTTCTTTCATCTCCTCGTTGCTACTCGCCATACATACGATGTATTCTGCATATGTAAGATACCATACCTTTACTCTTCCAATTTTCATCCAACCTGCTTGTCCATTTTCTAAAACCCCTTCTAAATCTGACAGGTATTTGTTGAATAGACAAGAGCTTAGTGGACAACCCTGTCTTACTCTCATTTTGGTCTCAAATTCTGAAGACACGCTGATTCACTCTTGCTCTTACTTTCGTGCCTTCATTCAATCCTTTTATCATTCTTACAATTCCTCTCTATACCCCTACCATCTCCATGTTCTCCGGTCTGCTACAATCCTATCAAATGCGGCTTCAGATTAACAAATAGCAGGTATAACTTTTTTTCCAATCTCTCTATTTATCATAAAATTTATAGTGACTATATTGTACACAGTCCTCCTACCTCTAATAAAACCGTTCTTCGTGTGAGAGAATATTCCCTTCTCTCTACTTTACTCTTCCACCCATCTATTTATAACCCTCGCATACAACCTATATAATCCATTCATTACAGTCACGTCACTATAACTATTAACATCCATTCGCTTTCCTCTCTTATACACTGGCACAATTTCACCTTTTTTCCATTCATCAGTTACCTTTTCTTCGCCCATCCATCCATGATCAATCGATTTCAGGACGAAAAAGAACCTCACACTTGGAAGAATTTAGCACGTGGCTTGGAATACAACAAAAATTAACTCAAAACCGAGTTCAAACTTGCTGTTCAAGCATCAGAGCAATCCCCCTTATATCGCACGAAGTATTTATATTTTTTGGTTGGTTCCATTTATGACACATGATGCGGTAAAGGTGTTAGTCGTGTTTTGTTTCTTAAATGGTTTACAAAACATATCACATGCGTAATAAATATTTACGTGACTTTCTTTCGTCTCGGGTGTATAGTAATGGATCCACGTTTAATCGACAGTGACTTATCGACAATAAAATCTTTCGGATCACGTTTTATCTTCGCCAAAAGCTTCTCCGAACGTCACACGTGTGCGTTTTTGGTCGATAGTGAGTAAACGCGGCACCTATCGCACGAATACCTTTCTCATATCCAATTCTTTATGTATAATGGCGTGTACACGCTCAGTTGATATGTCTGCAGCCTTTGGTAGCTCACGGATTTTGATTCGAAGGGTAGATTTATGTCAAACCACCCTCGTAATATCAGAAAGTTTAGTTGTAAATAAAAGTTTGTTTTATTCGAACTACAGCACAATTAATACCTTTATAATTGAAATTTCTACAGGTAACGGAAGACACAGCGAGAATTCTTATGAACGCCGGATATGAATGCGAATGTCGTGGACCAACCTACGTTAAAGGAAAAGGAACATTAACGACGTATTTTGTTAAAACCATGTTTGATGATAAATGAAATAATTGATTGAAAGGAAATATGGCCTACAATTATAACAGATTTTATATTAGAAAATTCTATCTTTGAATTAAAGATATTACGACTGATTGTTTAGTTATATAAAACTGACGAGTTTTGGTTCGTGAAGATGATATTCAACATTGAAACCAATTAGTGAGATTAGATATATGTCTACTATAAACTATTCTTATAATGTTAGATAAGCAAAAAAAAAAGACAAGTCAATATTAGTTTTAAAATTAACTGTATGTTACTGACGAGTTTAGAATAACTTCTATTTAAATAAATCTATATTAAATTTATCAGCAATATAAATTAGCATGTTAGTTTTTCCATTCATTGTTAGTCGAACAATAAATTTTTTTACGGAAATAGTAAAATAATTTAAAAGGCTAAGTTTTGGATGAGTTTCATCGAAAATTTTTTGATTCGAACTTCTATTTTGCAGTCAAGGTTATAAATTGCCGCCTACATGTATCGAATTTGTTAGGCTTTCAATAAATTGTAAGTCCATCAGTATATGCCAATGCACTGTGATTTGATTCATCAAACTTATCAATACAATAATAAAAGATGTCGTTATATGACGGTAATAATTGTGACAAGATACTTAAGATTACAATACTATGAACACTCAGCAAACAATTGGAAATCAAAACCAGTATAACAAATAGAAATATCACACATATTCTTAACGCAGCTAAAGATACCTATTTATCACGAACTGCATAGTTCTAAGAAGACAAATCATGCTAAAAGAGAAAATATTGTGTTATAATATTGAAATAATTATATATTGATTGTAATATATATATCGAAAATAATAATGAAACACACAAAATAACAAAAATTAGAAAACACACTCGTTACTTGATTAATTACGTACTCAACTATGTTTTACAGATCTCATTTACATTTATAACTTATGCGTGAAATTTGGACCTCGTTCATTGGCAATAGAACTGAATTAAACTGTAATATAAACTTAATTAGTAAATTACATAATCTTCTAATTTCTTAGTATTCCTTATATTTCTTATGACTCGTCCAGTATTTTCTTCCGAATCTTCTTCATTCGTATAATTTTTGGTTTCAACTTCCATTTTATCTAACACATCGTTTCTATATTCGTCACGTTCTCCAACTTCATCTTCATTTAAATCTTCAGCCTGATCATTTATGGGTGTCCACAATTTTAATTGACAACATGTGATATATTTCCTACATTGTTTTTCTCGAAATATGTGTTATTTGGAAGCACTTCCGTCACCACCAATGAGCCTTGATAACATTCTTGTAATTTTGCTACTTGCTCTTTTTATGAATTCTATATCACCTTTATTATAGAAACGTTTTTATATCGATTCTTATCATACCTACATTTGTATTTATTCTGCTCTATCGCTACTCAACGTGTAGCTTCTTCTCACAGGATATCAGACTTATTATAATCTTCATTTACACTAGTAAGGTCCCTTACGATCCCTCTTTAAATCTAGGTGAATATCCATAATGTCTGGGTGAGCATCCGATTTACCTAGATTTAAATCTAGGTAAATCTGCGCAACACTGTTGTTGTTGTTGTTGTTGTCTATACGAGGCGCGATACTGTTGTTGTTGCGGTTCGGATAAGTATGTTGTCGTGCAGCTCGTGCTTCATCAGTTTTCGTTTTTGATTTAACCCTTTCAATACTGTAGGGACATATTGTCCCAGAGAATTTCTAATAATTACTAAAATAATTTAAATGCTTACA
>WYDF02305389.1:0-15316 GCA_009867245.2 Adranes taylori | reverse complement strand
AGAAACCAGTCTTCTAAGGCTTTGAAATATATTCGGCCTGATTCCTCAATTTGTTCAATATTATTGCCTACTAGTATTAAATTTGTATCATCTCCGTAATTTATTATTTTATTGCAGCTATTCTGAATAATTTTCGCTTTCTCATTGATAAATATAACGAAAAGTAATGGGTCAAGAATACTACCTTGTGGTTTCCTATACTCAGTGGTAAAAATTTGGACTCATTCTTTGTTTATTTTCGCATATTGCGTTCAGTTTTCTAAGAATAAGCTTATCAATGAAAGAGCTTCATTTCCGATTCCATGTTCTTCAAGTTTTGTTTTAATAATATTTTATGATCAACACAATCGAACGCCTTCGTCATGCCTAGGAATACCCCACAGGAGTCTTTTCAATCCTCCAAACCCATCACGACAGTATCGATCAATGCTACGACTAGTTGTGCTGCGACTCCCATCGTACGCCAGTGTTTCCCTCGACAAAATCTATATCTGTGAAGCATGATGAGCGCCCGCTCGTCAAGTTATATCTGTTCTGCAGTATTTTCAGTTAGGAATCCTACAATTCTCATTGATATTCCTTTTTCAAATAATTTACTAAAAGCTGGTAGAATACTGATTGATCTATAGTTTTCGTATAGTTGTTTATCAGATTTTTTATAGACTGGTTTTACAACCGCACGTTTCAAATGATCAGGAATGGGAAATAACATGGAATGCAATCGACTGAAGGAAACGACAAGAAAATCTGTCAAGTCACCAATGAAATTCGAACCTAGCGCACTGAAGGAAAGTTAAACATACAGGAAATACAACATCTAGAAACGTAAACGGTAGAAACAGATGTAATCTAAGTAGCAAACATTTTAAATAACTACTGTGCAAATGTTGCCAAAATTTCAAAACCACAAAACGCAGATCTTACGTTAATAGTAACATAAGACGACATGACCCAAAAGGATCAATGAATTTAAGACCTACTAAAGAGCAGGAAATAAGAGAAATCATAAAAGACCTAAAGAATAATGCTACTCCTGAATATGACAGAATAAAACAAACATGAATAAACAGATTTCACACCAATAAGAAAGCTAATAAATGAAGCAATGAAAAGATGAGCATTTCCTGATGAATTGAAAACAGGTAAAATCACACCCGTGTACAAAACTGGAAACAGAAACTAACAAAAATAGCAAATCTATCAGTACTAAGTAAAATATATATTTTAAAAGGTTGTCCTGAACAGAATACAAGTACATGTAAACAACTTCAACATACTCTCAACCAAGCAACATGCATACCACAAAAATCGAAGCACAACAAGCAAATATTAATCTAATAAACTATATACATCAGAGAAAGATAAAAATAAATGTGTCACAAGGAATTTAATAAACTTTAGTAAAGCATTGGATACTAGATAAAGCACATGGTAAAGCAGCGGAACAGATGAACTCATATTTCAGTAGAAGACAATAGTATACAGTAATATATGAAAGAACCAGTAAAACAAAAACTATAGAATATGGAGTACCCCGCAAGACTCCATATTAGAACCATACCTGTTCATATTGTATACGAATGATCTTCACCTGTATCAACTACAAGGCAAATGCATGATGTACGCAGATGATCTAGCGTTGTTTTACAGAAACAGAGACGTCCAAGAAACAACTAATCAAATACGAGAAGATCCTTACATCATAATAATATGGACAAACACATTCAATTTAATGATAAATAAAGACAAAATTCATCGTATTAACGATGAGAAGAAAAAGAAACTAGATAATATCAATGTGAAAATAAAAAATTACAGAATCAAAGAAGTGAAATCGGTAAAGTATCTAGGACTAAAAATTGATAATAAATTGAAGTGGAAAGAACATATGATGCGTATGTAAAAAAGCAGACTCTCATACATGAACATATACTGGGCACTGAGAAATAAATCAAAACTAAACACACTACAAAGAAGATGAAACAAAATAATGAAAAATATATACAACATGAGTCGGTACACACCAAGTTAGATGTTTATACTAATATAGATATATTAAACATAGAGGAATTAAAAAAACGAACCAATAAAAGTGATTCACAAGACAAAACTGGGAATAATAGACATGGAACAGAAAATGGTGAGCAACATTGACGTACATCAACATGACACAAGAAAACAAGAACATTATCTAAAAAGGAGAGTGACAAACAGAACTGTTGTAAAAATTATGTTCACGCAAGAACTGAACTTATATAACCAGCTACAAGAAATGTTGAAGAATATCAAAGATATCCTGGAATTCAAGATTGAATAAAACGGCACATAATCAAGAACAGATGACGCATAAGAAACTTACCAATTGTTGCTATACATATATTTACATATATCCCCTAATACCTTGAATTATATAAAAATAAATTCTACGCTTGTAATAATCTTGTAGAGATTTTTGAAGCTAGTATAAATAAACTAAATAATAAATCAAGGGCCCGCAGGATTGCCGCAGGAAATGTGTTCGGAATTTTAGTGAGCCGATTTAGAATATTTGAGCGTCCTATTTCAACAAATATCTCTGTCACCGAAAAAATTATTCGTACAGCATTAACTATACTTAACCAATTAATAAAGACATTGTTGACGTACATTACTAGAGATACTGTCGATTATGAAGAAGTGGATAACGGAAATGAAAGGCTGGGGCCATGGAGAAGTGTGAATTTGAATTTACAGCCAAATGGTGTGCATTTTGGTCGTAGTAATCACTCATCAAAACAAGCTAGAGAACTAAGGGAACGATACATTATGTACCTCGTAAATGAAGATCCTATCACATGGCAAAACAAAATGATACAATAAATTGTAAAATCTTTAAATAATATAAATATAAATGTTTTCTACTTACATTATTAATAGCCATTTTCTCTATGTTCTTTTGATTTACGCTCGGTCCGCTTTTGAGTATGCTTCTTTCTTTTATTCGTATCTTCATCTTCCGACGATGATGACGAAGATGTTTCACTTATAATGTCTTCAATATTTACAGGATCATTAGGAGTTCTATCAATCACTAATTTATCTACTTCTGATTTAATATTAATAGAACTATTCGTTCTTAAGTGCTTAGTATTTTCTTGACTTTGTAGTTTTTGAGATGGTGTCAATGCTGATGGTGTCGCTGATGGTGTCGGTGTCAATGACGATTTCTTTGGAAAATAACTACTAATATTTGTTGGGGATCTATTATCAAATGCCGCTTGCTGGATGAATGGAAATAGATCTCCTGTAGGTAATTTGGCAGCAACAAAACGGTATATCATTCTCCATAGTTGAACTGTAAAGAAGCGATATTATTATCCTTCAACAGTGAATCCATATCGGTAAACCATTTGATAGTTGAAACTACCCATTATCAGATACAGCACAACAGCAAAATTAAACTTTTCTCTTGGTAGTATTTTAAACATAAGTTTCTCATTTTCTTCATATCTTCTGATACATCAAATGTTTCAATTCCCATTGCTTCAACAATTTTAATTCAATGAATCGTCCCGCATGTGCTTCACTTTATAAGTAGGAGATTTTGTACTTCAAAGACATTCATAGGATTTAAATCAATTGGATAGTCATAAATCAATTGGATTGTGGTTTCTGATGTCATTCATATGATTTAAATCAATTGGAAAGTCATAAATCAATTGGATTGTGGTTTCTGATGTCATTCATATGATTTAAATCAATTGGAAAGTCATAAATCAATTGGATTGTGGTTTCTGATGTCGACATTTCGATCATTTTGAACTATTTAAAATATTAATTTATTTTATTTTAATACTTACTGTAATAAAAATTCGAAACATAAACGGGGTTTGTTTATCAAAATCTTATCACTCATTTTTCACTAAGCACTACCATCTATTGTTCACATTTAGTGGGGAAGATTGGTGATGGTGGGAGCATCTACTAGTCATTAGTAAAATAGAAACCGTTTCTATTCACTTACAATTGCAACTTTATTGTGTGTTTACACGACACGAATTAGTGCGAGTGGGGTTAGTACTAATGATGAGCACCAAGTCAGTGTAAACAAGATCTAAAGCAAGACAACTAAATATCACTTAAAAAATACTTTTAAGTGATCATCAAGAATAAACTTCAAGAAAAGAGTATCACAAAAGAGGTAATTACCCTGCATTAATGAGAGCAACGCAAAATTCTATGAAAAAATAACACCTACCATTTTCTCTGTGTTCTTTTGATATACGCTCGGTCCGTTTTTGAGCTTGCTGCTTTGTTTTATTTGTATCTTCATCTTCCGACGATGATGACGAAGATGTTTCACTTATAATGTCTTCAATATTAACAGAATCATTAGGAGTTCTATCAATCACTAATTTATCTACTTCTGATTTAATATTAATAGAATTATTCGTTCTTAAGTGCTTAGTATTTTCTTGACTTTTTTGTTTTTGACATGTAGATGGTGCTGGTGTCAATGACGATTTCTTTGGAAAATAACTACTAATATTTGTTGGGGATCTATTATCAAATGCCGCTTGCTGGATGAATGGAAATAGATCTCCTGGAGGTAATTTGGCAGCAACAAAACGGCATAACATTCTCCATAGTTGAACTGTAAAGAAGCGATATAATTTTTATAAAATTCATTTATTATGCTGATCTCAGACGACGTGAGTATTCGACGAATACACGCCCACTAGAATGCATATGTACGAATCTATGCGTTCCTTTGATGCGTACTAGTTTACCGACAATCGACGGAAACATTAAGCATAACCAATGTTGGCCGAAGTTGACCTGCCACACGATATGCGAATAAGCTCGGGTGACTAATGTTGACCACATACAAACATCGTCTAGGATCGGCTTTAGGAATAATAAATAAAAGCTTCAGTGGGAGAATTTATCGAACAGTCTCCTGGAGGTAATTTGGCAGCAACAAAACGGTATATCATTCTCCATAGTTGAACTGTAAAGAAGCGATATTATTATCGCTTCATAGGATGTAATTAATTTTATTACGAGTCGTCGCTTTGCTCTGTGCTGCTGACCGTTTTACTATGTGCGTAGTTGTGTGTGTGAGTATGTGGACGCTCAGTGTTGCGTGAAGCGCTAACCGATCTGAAAAATTTTGTGTGGCAGCTATGTGTATACACAAAAACACATTCACAAAAACATTTTTCACATTCGATATTCAGACACGCAACTTAGTAGATCGTCAGCGGAGAGATATACCTGCAACTACCTAAGTTGCCAGAATATCTCTCGCTAAGAAGCGTCACTCAGTGGTCGAAACAGCAGGCGTCCAACACATCTGAGAAGACAGCAGGCGACAACCAAGCGCGCTAATTGGCAGAAGCGTCACGCAATGCGAGAATCTACTATCCGCTGAGAACAGTAACATCAAAGGATTCCGGGATGTTACATAAAATTAATGTTTCCAAAACTCCTACCGTACTCACCGCCTGCACCAAAAAATATTCTAATCTACCCATCCCACGTTTGCGAAATAATTATAAATTGCTAGTAACCGCTTTCCTTATTTTTACTGTATTTAATTTTAACCACCGCATATATTTTGCTTTACATGCACCGCCGTTACGTTGAGTGCGATTGATATTATTACACCGCTTATATGCTATGCGCCGTTTTTGTTAATTATTAATTACTGTTATGATGACATTTATACCGCCGCTTGATTAACTTGCTTTGTTTATTATTATTGCATCATTGCTGGACATTTACTCATTTGATTATTATTGACATTGTTATTGTGCATTAATATATTTCTTTCTCTGTTTTGTCTAAAGAATAATAGACGGTTTTGTAAAAATCTTAATGGTGTTTCACTCATTAGTGGATAAGTTAATTGCAGCTACACGCAAGAACAATCATCTGGAAGGACCGGAAGAACAACATCTGGTCAGAAGTGCGTTCTCACTTTAAACTGATCGGGCGCCCGAGGACGTATGCCGTTCAGTCTGTGAGTATTTACGCCATGTGTCATAGTCGCTAGGCTCCCCATTAGCAGCGTCGCGTGTGGGAGTTCCGTTAGCGTATTAAATAGATTACGAGAGGTCGTCATTTAGATTTGGCGACCACACAGAAGCATCGGTATCCCGCTGTTCAATCCTCCAAACCATCACGATAGTATCGATCAATTAAAAAATGGTTGTACATATGGTAGGATGATTTATGAAACTATGTTAATTTTTATTAAACATATTACTGCAGACCAGATATAATTTGGCGAGCAGTATGGATGCGATGTAGCTTATTTTGAGATGGCAATAGATGTATCGTTGTTTAATATCTGTTACCATAGGCGTATCATTTAGTTAGTGGTAGGACTAGTGCTGCGACTCCCATCGTATGCCAATGTCCCTCATCATAATCTATATCTGTGAAGCATGGTAGACAGGTGTAGACTATGAGCCCGCAGAACGGTTTTTTTTCATTTTTTTTAATATAAATCCAATATGGCGGACAGCAGCCATTTTTTTTGTTCAGAAATTTCGTATTCAAACTAGGAGGCTGAAATTTTGCACACATATAGCGCGTCGAATAAAGAAAGTCCCATGTTGCCAAATTGTATAGGAAGCGATGTTGCCACGTTTGAAGTTTAATAAACTTTTTGAAATATCTCAGGAACGATAAAAGATAGGACATTCGAATAAACTTTATTGTATAGTCTACATAAAGTCCCTCCGATTTTAATTTGAAACATTTTTTTCCAAAATCACAATTTAACATATATACAGGTTGTTCTTTTTTTCGTAACTTTAGGGTCCAAGTTTCACAAAAAATATTTTTAACTTCTTGTGTCGAAAGTTTCTTTAATCCTAAAACGATTTTGTGAGTTTAAAAATTACACATCATAGCACCGGCGTAATTTGACCTTGAAAAAATGTACTCCCCTAAATACTCCCCTTATAGTTTCTTATATTTTGGTAGCTCTTGTGATTTGCTTTATAATGATACCACATATGTTGTATCCCACTCTTGCAAATATATAGGCCCTAATAACTTCAAAATTCTTTATTTGTTATTACGCTAATAGATTATTATCAATAAGAACTCGTAAGGTATGTTATATGTATCACACACACACACATCACATATGATTGACAATTGCGTTTGCTTTTAAAATCTCTCTTACATCTCATTGGCCTTTATTTTCCCACGGTCATATGTCATATATTTTTAAAAGAATCAAAAGACTATTGGTTTTAATTCGTACTACATTATATATGCCAGGGCCAAACAATTTTTTTTTGAGAGTTTGATAAATTTCATAGAAGTTATTTGAAAAATTAAAATATTTTCCAAAAAAATGTACATATAAATCTATATACATATATAAAAGAGGATGTATGTATGTTACTTTGGGCTTCTAAGCCGCTCAACCGATTTCGATCAAATTTTCAGTAAAGCTTTAACATAGTATAGCGGGTAATTCTGTGAAGTTTAGTGTAGATCGGGAATACGGGGATAAGGAAAAAAAATATGGGCTTCTAAACCGCTCCACCGAATTCGATCAAATCTTCAGGAAAACTTGAACATAGTGAGTGATCCTATGAAGTTTGGTGTAGATCGGGTATACGGAAACACGGGAATTCGGGAACACATATTTTCGAAATTTTTACACAACGTTGCATTCGAATACGCGCGTTTTTATATACTTAAAGCGGGAGCACGAGAATACTGGAACACGGGATTAAGAGAATACGGGAACACATATTCTTGAATTGTTGTTAGGCCATATTCTTGGTCGCGGCAAACCCGCGGTCGCAGTACACCGTGGTAATTAGGGCCGTAATGCACACGGGAACACATATTCTTGAAATTTTATTAGGCACATCGCTGGTCGCGGCAATTAGGTCATGTCGCTGGACGCGGCAAAGCCGCGGCCGTAATGCTGGAACACAGAGATCAAAACAAATCAAATCAGTTCAAAATAGATCAAATAAGTACAAATCAAATCAGTTTAAATCAGATCAAATCAGGTCAAATCAGATCAATTCATTTCAAATCATGTCAAATCATATCAAATCATATCAAATCAGATCAAGCCAGATCAAATCAAATCATATCAAATTGGATCAAATCAGATAAAATCAGATCAAATCAAATCACTTCAAGTCGCATCAAATCAGATCAAATCAGATCAAATCAGATCAAATTAGATCAAATCAGTTCAAATCAGATCAACACAGTTTAAATCAGATCAAATCAGATCAACTTAGATCAAATCAGATCAAATTACATTAAGTCAGTTCAAATCAGATAGAATTAGTTGAAATCAGATCAAATCAGTTCAAATCAGATCAAATCAGATCAAAATAGATCAAAATAGATCAAATAGTATCAAATAATATCAAATAATATCAAATCAGATCAAAACAGTTCAAATAAGGTCAAATCAGTTCAAATAAGATCAAATTAGAACAAATAAAATTAGTTCAAATAAGATTAAATCTCATCAGATCTGATAAACTCAGTTCAAATCAGTCAACTCAGTTCAAATCAGATAAAATCAGCTCAAATCACTGATAAAACTATAGTAGGGCAGGGCGTCGGCCTTGCACGCCAAACTGCTATTTTAGAAATTAGTCAAAAAAGAATCAAAAGCGATCGTAGGCCATAGCAAATCGGACAGCTGAGCTGTGCGTGCCGTAGGCAAATACTGGGAAACAGTGAGTCAAAAGCGGCCACAGGCCGTGGCAACGCAGGCAAGTACGGGAACTGGAGGATTAATGGGCAGGTGATTTTTAGGTCACGCAAGTTTTATTTAATTTACCCTAAACAACTATTGCGCAAATTGAATTTACGAGTTATCAGGTAACAATCAAAACTAAAAGGTTCAACTTTTGTTTTATGCCAGATATAACAAAACGTAGGACTTCCAGTATATGAAAGATGGGGTGGCGATCACGTCCACGACTTTTTCAAGTATTTTACTAAAAGCTGGTAGAATACTCATTGGTCTATAGTTTTCGTATAGTTGTTTATCAGATTTTTATAGACTGGTTTTACAACCGCACGTTTCAAATTATCAGGAATAGAAAATAACGGAGAATGCAATCCGCTGAAGGAAATAACAAGAAAATCTGTCAAGTCATCAATGAAATTCAAACCTAGCGCATTGAAGGAAAGCTATACATACAGGAAATACAACATCTAGAAACGAAAACAGTAGAAACAGATGAAATTAAAATAGCAAACATTTTAAACAACTACTATGTAAATGCTTCCAAAACTCTAAAAGCGCAAAATGCAGATCTTACGTTAATAGTAACATAAAACGTCATGAACCAAAAGGATCAATGTATTTAAGACCTACTAAAGAGCAGGAAATTGGAAAAATCATAAAAGACCTAAAGAAAAATGCTACTCCTGAATATGACAATAAAACAAACAATAGAACATAACTTCATCCCCTATCCTTGCTCTTGCTACAGCTACATCGTACATATTTTTAATCGCCCTTCTTAATATCTTTGATAACTGTTTCTCAATTAGTTTTATTTCAAATCAACAATTTTACATGCGTTTTGTAAGATCTTGTATAGTCTTGATGACGGATGATGCGACTTTCTCTTTCTGATTTTATTGATGTCATTTTGCAAACAAACTGTTATATACCATTTAGCATTAACTGTTCTTCATTCCTCTAAATCAATGGTTATAACATCTCCAATACGACGGATGAGACAAGAAATCATTTTCTTGAAAATTCTTCGTGAACGGATAACTATTGTTAGATTTGTTTCATATTGGAACACCAAACTGTTGATTAGTTTGCTTAAACTCCGACTCGTACGAAATATCCTAGATTCGTCGCCAAGCATGACGTTACATATAGCTTTTGCAGTTCTCGGCTCAATTGTTCGAGCATTTCTACACACCACCTGAGTCTATTTTGAACGCCAGGCAAATGATACGGAACCTATTGGTAACAGATCTTTTTCACACAAAAATGTTCATGCGAGATCGAATGCACCACATTATTTGGTGTGCCTAAGGTTGCGTCTATTTCATTATGTCCCACGCTGATCGTCTAATCCAGGTATAATAAACCTATAAAACACGTGTTAGAACATCACATGCCAAACGGTGACACGCGCGCAGGCGGCTTATACAGACAAGCAACATATTCGCCTCCCGGTAAGCGATCTGATATGTACATTCAATGCCATATTCACTCTTCCACACATCATTTATACCCTTACGCCTTTCTCTTCCAAACACTCCCATATCTCTACGGGCAGTCCATCAGCACCTAATGCACTTCCTATTTTAATATTATCCATTTATTGTTTCACTGTCTCCACGCTTATATCTGCATTCATCTCTTGCAATTTCCCCTTTTTTCTCATCTCCATCTATTCCATCGCTTTCTCTCAACTCAACCCTACACTTTCTTTCGATATCTTCGATATCATTCAACTAATGATATCATAGAAGAAAATCTTTTTAGTCCAGTTACTCTCTTCGTCTTTAAATATTTCCATAGTTCTCCTTCATTACTTATTTTATTAAGTACCTCTCTTCCTTTTGTTTTTACTCGTGTTTTTACTTACTTTTTCTCTGTTCATCCTTCCACTCTTTCTTAGCACCCTCAAATTCCTCCCATGATTTTCTCCTTTCTTATTACTATTATTAGATTGTTGCTTTTGCCGATTGATTAAATTTACCCAACTTGTGCTAGGTCTTATTTTGGAGTGTATTCAATCAGGTTTCCTTAAGTACAAGTACAGTGGTATTCGCATAACTGTAGTAATTATTTTCCAATTTTTAGATCTTAAATGTATATAAAGTTGAGTATGGGCCCTAGTACTCACCCCTAAGATTCTATTTTTCATATACCTATTATCTAGGTAGTAGTAGACCAAAGATAATAAAAGGTGCATCAAAGTCATTTATTGTTCATATGTTTTCTTTTACACATTCTCCGGTGTGTTGCAGAAACTCATGTAACAGGTTACACGTGACGTAACAAGCAAATGAATGCAAAAAATTATGAGTGGTAAATAAAGTGCCATTTTGCTAGTCTCAGTTGTTTTCTCTGTTATTAAAAATAATTCTAAGATGACTGAAGGTGTTCGGACTTGTTTAAGGGATTAATAATAAAATTAAAAACTTACCAATTGTAATTTGATTCGTAGCAATAAATATATAAATATTGTAAATATCATCTCGAAGGGTCGTATCACCAAATGTATAATAAACCATATCTCTACGCGCCGCATTGCACGCCATCAATTGAATTAGAAATTTAAGTCTAGCACTACCACCAAATGCACCACAGCCCCAATTTCCAGTTGCTACCGGAGCTAAAAGCTTACCATCTTCCAAACGCGAATGAAATCCCGCATATGCCTAAATAAAGAACACATACAGGCAAATTCAAAAATTTGGAAATAACTGCACCTTATTTAATTCCCTTAAAATTCTCGATGCATTAAACTGTTCATGACTTTTTGTAAAATATGTCGCATCAATCGCCGTAATTGTTGTCCGCCGTTGTCCGTTACAATCATATGGTGTTGCATCATTATAATTGCCAGCCCATGTGAATGTATTCGCATAACCCGTATATTTACTAAATCTTTCAATACCTAAGTGATAAAAAAATGTTAATAAAATAATATATAAACAAAATGTTTGTAACAGTGTGCTGTTACTATAAACATAAAATCTCTTAAACTCCTTGACTAAATGAAGTAAATAAATCTAACCGTCGCGATATGGCAACCGTATAAAAATAGAATGTATAAAAGAATATCTGTCTGTCTGTATGTTGATATGTATAACTTAAAGCACATTATTTTGCATAGATTTAGATAAACAATCATTATTAAATATTTTTCCTTGCCATAGTTAAGATAATAATTTAATTGCGTTCAACGATAATTAACGATAAAAACAAAATGCGTTTTCCGTTCAACGATAATTAACAGGTGTTATTAAATGCATTTATGCTTTATTAAATTAATTTATAGTAATTAAAGAATTATTTTTTCCGATTTAAGAATGTAAATAATAAAACATGTCGACTGTGAAATCAATACTTCATTCCGTACGTATAAGAGAGAATGATTGATTGTTTATCCGCGTTTGCGCGTATCCGTGGTAGGTTGAATGCATGAGTGGGAGTGTACCATCCATCACTCGAATGACGTAAATGGTTTGTTACTCATTTCAAATATCTTAATTACCTGTATGGTAATTAAAATGCCGGTAATTCTACATGCGTTAAGCGGTACACTACTGCTGTTAGCTACGGCTTATCTATGGCACGCTGCTACAAGGCTCTGTTTAAACACCTGTGGACACACTGATTTGTATGAAAAACCGCGCTGCATAGTAACATGATGTGTGTAAGCCTCTGTAGGCTTATGAGTGAATGCTTTTCGTCTATAAAAGAACGAATTTGTAAGCATTTTGAGAAAGAATCCAAATCTCCAGCTCGAAGAAACAACTGATAAGAGTAATTCATACACCGTTCATTGCGATATAATTGCATGTGTTTTGAATAGTTTGTTTCCTTCTAATTTTCCGCTAACCTATCCCCTTTTACTGAACGCACGCATTACTGACTTACGTTCACGAGTTGGTATTGAGTGCTTGGGTGACGATAGCGTCTACGTTCAGGAGGAAGCTATTCTGACCGATAGTATGTTTCCTTCGCTAGAGTGCGACTAGTGCTGACCTACATTCACGAGGGTTACTTTTAGTCGCTCAGATTACATTGATACCTACGTTCACGAGGGTAGTATTCTAACTGATAGCATTTCCTTTACAGTTTCATTCACTAGCATACATCCAATACTGACCTAAGTTCACGCGGGTTAGTACTGAATGCTCAGGCGACGATAGTGTCAATGTACGAGGAAGCTATTGTAGCCTATAGTGATTTCCTTTTCTGTTACCTGCACTAAGGCGTCAAACACTAACCCACGTTTGCAAGGTTTAAATGTTGATGCTCAGGCGAGAGTGGCATCTACGTTCACGAGGGTGTTACTGCAACCGATAGTAATTCCATTTTAGCTAGAGTACACCCAACGCTAACTTAGGTTCACAGGGTTTGTTTTGGTGGCTCATGTGATATTAACACTTAGGTTCACGAGTGTTATTGTAACCAGTAGCGAACTCCGAGTGTTCCCACCCTACCCGTTATAAATACCGTGCGTTAAGATATATCCGCCATCCCGTAATAATGTTTTCCTTCACGTAATAGTGTCTTCATTTACTAAGCCCTATAACGCTAACCTACGTTCAAGAGGGTTAGTTTTAGTGGCTCAGGTGACTTTAACTCCTACGTTCACGAGGGTGTTACTGTAACATAGATATTTCCGCATATTCCTGTCGTGCCACTTGTACCTATTGTGCATTCAGATTTACCTCCACCCTCCCGTCGTATGATTGATGGCATTGTTACATGCTTTCCGTATTATTATAGTTTGATTATTTTATCACCGAATTTTAGTATTACGTTACATGCACAGCTATATTCGTTTGCACCGCTTTTGATTATTATTGCGTTTAAACTATTTTATTGAAACCGTCATAAAGGCTTTAGTGTCATAAAGGCTATAATGATTTAATTTAATATTCATTTTATTTGATTGTGCATTCATATTTTCTTCCTCTGTTTAGATTAAAAGAATAAATGACGGTTTTTTTTAATCTTTAATGCTGTTTCACTCATTAGCATTAAATTTCATTACAACTGCCCAGCAAGAACAAGAACCTTGGTTTACTCACCAAATTAAAGCTATTTGAGCCCTCAGTAAGCCACTGACAACCGGAGGGATATCAGTTCCAGCGTGCGGTCTCACGTTAAACTGACCTGGCGCCCGAGAGGCTGGTTTTGGCGGGTTTAATAAAGAGAATTCAGTGTTGAACAAAATGGAGACATGAGTGTGTGACACTCGATCATTAGGTAAAGAAATTTTAATCATAATAAATTTCATATGTGTTTTATCGAATTTAAACATGATGTTTTGATATTGTGCACAATTTGATAGCTTGATAATGGGCCTAGTTCCCGAAAACGTTCGCTGAAAGAAATTTTTAAATAAACGTGGATGAAGACATGTTGTTTGATATAAATTAATTAAGTACGGGCCTTAAGGATAGTTTAAAAGGAAGAAAATTGGAAGGATACCTTATCGGACAGCTTTTGGACGGTAGCAAGCTGCCAAAAGGGAATGTAGGGTAGCATCCCATATAAAAACACTGTTGAATATTGAATTTCTTAAAATTAAAAAATAAACCTAAGTATAGTAAAGTGTCGTGATGTCTGCAGCTCACATGTAAGTTTAATATTATTCATATATAGTTATTGACTAGTTTGAAAATCTCAAACACATTAAATTCTGAATTTATTCTTGTCACTAACTTTATTTAAATAAAACTAAATTTATAAACTAATAAACTGCTTAATTTTTATTGGCAATTATTTTATTTACTTATGAATTGGTGTTCTATGCTAATATTTATTGTCATGAATAAATTGAATAAAGATAATAGTTTTATTATTTTTGTGTAAAACTGACTCGATTTAACTCTGTTATTTATTACATTATCTTGAAGAAACAAATCGTTAAACAATATTTTTCGATCCCTTTTTTATAGCTGGCTGGGTTAAATCAGTAGAAGGGATGGAAATTTATTCATCTAGTAAAAACTCACCCTGCTATTTTGAAGCAAAAATAACCGTGAGAATATTGACTTCTATGACTTTTCTCGTATCTAATATTGTCAAATCGTTATAAATATTCGTATATTTAATTTAGGTGACAACATAAAAAGAACTTTAAAATATTGTAGAATATATATATATATATCAGTGGAACCAAGAAAGTGCGATACCTCGTGTTGTATATCGTTTTTAAGAGAATCCAGAGAGTTGTCAAAAAGTTACCGAAAATATTTCTATTGCTCAAAATCCTTTCAGTATAATCAAGTACTCAAATTGTCGAAATGGAGATCTTTGAGTATTATATATGTTCTCAAAGTTTTATTTCTGCAAAGTTCACAGAAATCAAGTTATTGAAAATAAAACATTTTCTTTCAAGATTAATTACTCTAAATCAATTGTAGGCTATTTTAAGCAACCTGTAGCGCTTAGAAATTTATTTGAGGCTCCTCCAATTCAGAAATTTAAATAAACAATTGAAGTCCTGTTTCTTAGAAGAAGTACCACAAAGAGTTTTTAATCATTTAAGCAGTGGCTAACAGAGTTTACTTGAATCTCGGATCTGCAATGATTCAGGAGATATCGTAA
>WYDF02305378.1:0-15317 GCA_009867245.2 Adranes taylori | reverse complement strand
ACTTTGATTGTTACAAGTCCCCTTTATATTAAGATCACTGTAGAAGCGACTTCATCAGAAAGTTCTTTTACGTACTCTTTCCATATATTCAGTCGTAGATCTTTTGTGCTAATATAGTTGTCTTTATCCTATATGGTTAATAGCATGTACTTTGTGTATTACAGCCATCTTTTATCTTCCTGTGTAGGTGTTTATTGTGATTCCAGCAATTTCTTTTGGAACCATCTATCTTTCTTTTGCTTTTTTACGTTCTATAATATTAGTTTGTGCGTTTCATTATATTTATTTTAGTCTTTTTTAATATCCATTTCTGTCCTACTCTTAGAATCTTGGCAATCATCTACTTTTGCCTTTATACTCTTCTCTATTGCTTTAATTTACATTTCTCGATAGTAACCATTATGTTCTTGATGTTTCTTGAACCGCAAGGCTTTCGAGCGCCATTTGTGGTCCGTGGACTTTAGTTTGAGAAATATTTCTTTAAAGCGCCGCACTGCAATCCTAAATGAACTAATTTTTAATGTATTAATTCACGAATTAGCTACATACATACCATACCATGGGTTCATCGTAGCCAGATTTGAGGACTACTTGTATATTAAAAGTATTATTTAAAACTATACGGGTTCGTTTAATTGAATAAACAAAGTTGAAGACACATTTTATAATTAAAGACATTAATCAAGCTAATTTACCAAATTTTAAACATAGATGTTTAATAAGTTTTACATCTTCCAAATATATTATATAAAGTGTGTGCCTTTCAACATTACAGATGTTGAGATTACGTAAAATAATATTAAACCATCGGAATGCATGTATTATTATTAAGTGTTAAATCAAGGGTTTTAATTTAATTAAAGCAATATTCTAACCTATATCATAGTATGAAGCATCTAAACAATAAGTACGCTTTTTAAGTATTTTATAACTTTTCAAAACAAAGCATTATGTGGAATAGTATGATATTACTCTTACTCTAATTAGACCTTGATGAGTTAATTTTCGAAACAAAACTTTGGGTTTGAGAATATTATTTGAGCTCGTAACATTATTCTCCTTTTCCTATTTTTCTTTTTTTTTTTGCAGACTGTGACTTTATTATGACGATTCCAAGACAAAGTCCAATTAGTGAATTTGTACAAAAAAAAAGAACAGCCTGAAATTTAATTTCCAGATACGCTTAGTGACCGTGACACGAAACAAGAGAGGTTTTAATTTAATTTTTGTTGCCCGCAGGTTATGCAAAATGCATATTGCGCTCGCGTATATAATGTTTGTCCTCTGTTGACTTGGGGCTGTAATTTTTATCCACTTCGTATGCTTGAAATGCAAACAAATGATATAAACATTTTTATTATGCTGCTATTTGAAATAATCCGATAAGTGTACATAATGTATGCAAATTCCTTTTTAAAACACTGATTTTAAAGTATAAAGGTTTTTTTTTCTAATATAATACTATCATTATTTCAGAGTAATGCTTGTTGAGACCACTGAGTTGATTGCGGATTGTGGAATTGTCAGATAGCTTCTCTAAAACACATATATACAATATACACCAATATGACACTCTGTCCCCCAAATTGTTAAATGCAATCTTAGAGGGGATGTTTAAAACCCTTGTATCATATGAGCCACATAAGGTTTGCTGCCGATATTGTGCTCGTTGCTCATAGGGTGACAGAATTGAGTCAGCGTGTCAGTGAACTGAACTGTTCACTGTTCACTGTAAACAAGTTGGCCTCAAAATCAACTTTTCCAAAACATAAATTATTTTTAATTCCAATCTCGAGCATTTTAGCTGTTGTCTAGATGGTAACAAAGGGGAGTATGCTCCCGAATCATATGTATACTTTGGCCAAGAAATAACTATAGATGGAGAATAAATACATTAAGATTAGACAAATTAATAGAACATTCAAATTTGCTTAGATATCTTTAGGGAGACATAACGAGACTCGTGTTTATACGAAACGATATGAATTCAAATATATACGAAACAGGATCAAAATATACGACGCTATAGTGACTAATTTATTCCCTAAAATGGTAATGGACTAGTGATGGATAACACCTCACTTTATAATGAAAATGACGAAGTAAGTCAGTAATAACTCGTTTGAGGTGAGGAGAATTGTGCGAGGGAGGAGGGCGAAGTTTTGAAATTCCGCCACTGAGTGATGGCTTCCTTATCTATAAGATATTTCATTTGAGTGCTCATCATGAGAAAATGAAGGAGTTATCTTCATATCTTATAAAATGCGTTTATTGCTTTTCAAAATATTTCGTCTGACAATCTATGCACTTTTTCATGCGAATAAACCAATTGTCATAATATTTACTTCACTTCGAAGATGAGGCGCTCGTCATGTACGCTTTTGTACTTTTCTGCAATCGACAATAAAACAGAATCATTGCTCCAAAATGCTCATTATTTAAATCCATATTTTCTTTCCGATTATCATTACTTTAAAATAAAATTGTATTTGAACTGCTCAGTATATTAAACTTCTGTCAATTGTGTTTACCGCAGCATATATCAAATTTTAATGAAAATGGTAGTTCCGCAAGGTCCATCTATTGTACCTCTTCCTCGGCTCAGTGAAAACGTATGAATCCATATTTTAGATTGTTAGTTAGGGCTTGGATACCTCTATGGTACTGAGGGGGTTTCATTATTTCAAAATAATATTTCGGGTGAAAATCGGGAAAACTGCACCTTTTCCAGGGCTTTGATTGACAGTTTCTTTTCGGCTATATGCAAAGTTAAGGAGTGAACACAAGACACCATAGTTGAATAGTTTATTTTAGGACGTTTACGAAAAGTAGTGAACCAAAATTCTACAAATAATAGTTAATGAGATTCAGATTTTTTACAATATTCAATTTTCTACAATTGTCTAAAATTAAATAATTGTAACATATTGTTACGTTTATTTTTGGCAGAGAGGGTTGTTGCGTATCGTAACGACCCCGCTCTCCTTCCTAGGTACTAGGATCGATTATTACTTCTAGAACTATGTACTTTAAATTAACACCTACTTCTAATTAGCTACCACTCTTTACAAGTTATTATTTAGATTTTCGTGACAGAATATTCAAGTGGTCATCCCCTAGCCCCCCTGCTAGTCTTTAAAATAAAACACTAAACGTTACCATTGTTACCGTTGAATGTACCCCTCTATTATTACATTAACCTGAACAACTTCTCAACTCGTAGCATTGACAGTCGTCTTTATAGTCTTGGCTAATAAAATAAAAGAGCGTTTACACTTAACTAAGAATGTATTGATACGGTTTATAGAAATACATATATACCGTCATATAAAATATTCGTTCATACACGTAATTTACAGCATGTAAAATAATAAAACAATACGTTAGATCAAATAATAATTTACTCAAAATGGTACACATACATTATCATTATATCTTCCAAGTAATAAATAATAAAGTTACTTACAGTTTTCTTGTAGTTTCTACACAAACTTCTTTTATATGTATGAACAGTGATCTTTAATAATTCTTTTTGTATTGGTTATACTTTATGCTAATAATTAAGCTTATGACTAATAATTTACTTTTACTGTTGTTGCCGGAACATACTTACTTTATTTATTCTCGATTACTGTTTCTACTAAACAAAAAGCTTTAATTTAATCACCTTTCATTTAATAATAAATTATACTTTTAATACGAATTAAATCATGGATTTTGCATTCAGAAATCATTCCGACATAGTAACTGCTTTGCAAATACCCGAATCTCTATCACTGTCACCCTACTTCAACTAGCACGAGTCCTACTGTTACTTGTTACTTTCTATACCTCTTTTACTGACTTACCTTTTTTTTTTGCTTGCCTCATTATCGTTTGTTAATCGTGTGATTGTTAATCAGCTTAATTCTGCTGATACTGCTATAATTAGTTACTCAACCAACCATACTACTCATCACCCTTGTTTATACTTGACCTTTTTACTGCCATTGTGTCACCGTTTTTATGTAATTTTTCGTCAGCATAACAATTTGCTAATCACAATAACATTCTAACATAACCCTTATGTGAGTATCTTGTACCAATGTTTATAATTTTATTGTTTCAACAATAATTGCTCAACTGAAGCTTCCTACATTACCTAGCATTTCTTATTTTGAAACTACTAACAAAACTGTTTTTTAATCGCAACTAATTCTAACTAACTGATTTTCCTTTTGATATAATTTTTGTTCTACTTTTGTAATTGGTTGATTTCATAAAATAATTGTTTTATTGCTATAGTCAAAGTCCTCCAGTAATTTGGATAAGTGTGGAATACTTCAAAAAGAATTTTATTCCAGAAATGTATTATTTATAAAATGGTGCGCTTAACGGATTTCTAAGCCACTAAGCTTCCTTATTTAAGCGAAGAATTTAAGAAGTACTAATAATATAAATCTGAATAATTGTAAACAATATTTAAAGAATTTTTTTAGCAAAGTAAAAAATGTTAAAATAATTAAAAATAACACCGAGAGCATCAGTGTTGTATCCAACGACTAAACTCTCTGCCCTACCAATGCCTGTGATCAAGCAGGCAATGGTGGGCCAGTGAGTTAAGGCATTAGATATAACAGTGATGCTCCTGGTAAAGAAGATGCTGATAATAATCCCTTATAATAATCGGTCAAATGGTGCCATACATCTTGAACCATCCACTTTTTTAAGACATTTGTGTAATTTATAAACTGTAACGATAGTTTCCTTGTTGGTATTACGTTCCTATATTAAAAAAAAAAAACGTTACCTTGAGTGATGTAAGAACAATATTTAAAATTTATTTAATGTTTATAACCATAGCGGAGCAAGTGATTTTGTGAATTATTTTGGAAGATAAATTATTTAATTCCCATAAAAATTTAAAATTTTTAAAACTTTCGTTATTCAGGATCCAAATTAAACTTGTAACAAATTGCAATTTTTATAAAGCATGCTTGTTAAATGAATGTTCATTATATATAAAAAGAAAGGAGAAAAAAAATCTTATTCATTGCTTACCAAAATTCTAATTATAAGAATAATATGATTCATGTAGATAGTATCAAAATTTGTTCGATATTTCACTTTTAAAAAAACGAGACCTTAAATTGATGAACGTATGAGTAATAGAAACGCAAACGTCAAAGTTTCAAAGTTGTTCAATTGACAGTTGACAAATATGTTACACCAGAAGTATATGAGACTAGGGTAACCAAATGTGAGATTAAAATTTTATAAAAAGAAATGTTCGACATTTAACTAAACATATGTAAAGCGTTAATAACGAATCGATTGAAAAAAAATCTTTATTAATTCGATAGTGAATTCGATGTTGCTTTACAATTTTTTATTTCACATTTGGTTATCATAGTCTGATATAATTTTGATGTAACATATTTTTCTGCTTATCAACTGAACAACTTTGACGTTTGCATTTGCTGTCTATTACTTATAATTCAATAATTTAAGTAATTTCAATAATCTAATATTTTTTAATGAGACCAAAAGTGAAATATCAAGCAAATTTTGATACTATCTACGTAAATCATGTGATAGTACATTTTGTTTAATATTTTTCTTATTATTAGAATTTTGGTAAGCAATGAATAATAATTTCTTTTTCTATTTTCTTTTTTATACATATTGAACATTCATTTAACAAGCATGCTGCTACCAGGAGCATTACTATCGTATCCAACGACTTAACTCACTGACCCACCACCGCTTTATAAAAAAATCATTCATTTAACAAGCGTGCTTTACAGCTTTATAAAAAAAATGTAATTTGTAACACTTTTAATTTTGATCCTAAAAATTTTTAATTTTTATGGAAATTAAATAATTACTATTCCAAAATAATTCAGAAAATCAACTGATCCACTTCGGCTAAACATTAAATAAATTTTAAATGTACTTGTATCACTCAAGGTAATATTTTTTAATAATCAACATTAAAGAAATATAAGAATTATAACAACCGACTTGGAAACAAAATAGGTATAATTCTTCATTATTATTCTTTTTTGCAGCTGAAGTCATTTCTTGTTTGTTTTTTTTTATTCTTTTTTAAGCCTAGTTTATCTTCAAATCGAAATAAAAGCTGAAGTATTTAATAAATGTCATTTTAATACACATTCTTCATCATCCCTTATTCCTTCATGCGTAAATTATGAAAACAAACACGGCTACGTTTCTATATAAAGAGGAGAAAAATTGTTTCTGTGTTTCCTTTTGCCTGATGTACGTATAATTCTTTTTTTTTCTTTTTGGATTATGTGTTCGGTCTTTTTGTATATTGCAACGTTTATTATATTCTATTTTAATGAAATATATTATCTTATAGTAATAAATGTAAAACCCTCAACACATTCTGTTAAGACATTGTTTCTCAAACCTAAGCTTTTTTATCGAAACAAGCTTAGGTTTGAATAACCAATTTTTTTATGCGCTGCCGATTCCATATAAACGATTCTATTTCTAGTTTTTATAAATGCGCTATTTACGCTAAGAGGCTGAAATTGTGCACACATACGAGGGATGTCAGTTTTACTTTGCATATAGCCACATAGAGGCCGTAAGTAACAAGACATATGGTTCCGAAATTAACCTCAACATTAAAAGATACGTGTTTAAAATTTCGTCAAAATACAACAAGTGGTTTAGTCGCAGTGAATATTAGTAAGACGTTCAGTTAGTAAGCCGTTCAGAAACATGGAATTAAATGGAGAGCATTTCCGAACGATATTATTTAATAACTTTCGAAGAAGTTTATCGCAACAACAATGTGTTATCGAGTTGGTTGCTATTTTGGTAATGAAGCATCACATCAATCGACAATTTCTCGTGGTAGTCTGAATTCAAATGTGAATGCCCAAATCTCAACGTTGACCCTAGGACAGGTCCACCAAAATCAGCGATCCCCCAGGAAAAACGTTAATGCAGTGTGCTAGATAATTAATGAAGATCGTCATGTAACTTACCGGGAGATCGAGAGTTCCTTGAGTATTTCTAAGACCTCAATCCAAAAGATTTTAGATGATGAGTTGAACGTAAAAAAATTAGTATCTCAGTGGATCTCGTACCTGTTGATCGATGAACAAAGAACAAATGGCGGCTCGTGTCAGTTCGTGCCGAAGAACTCTGAATCATTTCAACCTAGACCGCTCCAAAAATGTGTACATATCGTCCGTGGTGGCGAGTCTTGGATTTATTCTGTTTGGGTGTTTCAAGATGAGGAGAACCCAACCACAGTCATCAGTTCTCATAGTGTGTCGAAAAAGATGGCAACTTTTGTATCAAAATCCGGATATGTGGCTACAATTTCTTTCCAAAATGGAAGGACGATAATGCTGATTGGTACACAATCTTTTGTTTGCCCGAAATTATTTCTGAGCTGCGAAAAAAACAATCCAAAGCGTCGGATCATCCTTCACCATGACAATGCGAGTACTCACACTTCTCGACAGACAGTTGAGTTTTTGGAGCAACAAAATATCGAATTGCTTGATCATCTTCCCTGGAGCCCTGACTTAAGTCCCAACGATTTTTTTTTATATTTCTCGCCATCAAGAATGCACTGCGTGCTCAACGTTTTCAATCACCTGAAGATGCAGTCGTAGCTTTCGAAATGACCATTTCGGGCATACTTATTGAAGAGTAGAATAAGTGCGTTAACAATTGGTGTGAGCGAATGCAAAAATGCATCGACAAAGGTGGCAAGTACCGTATTTGCCCGAATATAAGGCGAGATATTTTTCCCGAAAATTAAGTCGAAAATCGACACTCGCCTTATATTCGGGGTCGCCGTATATTGAAGCCGAAGTTAATAAAAATAGGTAAATCGCAGATATTCGGCAATCTTCGCGGATGCTGGCTACCTTGCGCGGCAAACCCAGTGCGACACATCGTTTACACATTCTTTACACATTCAGCAGCAAAGACTGGTGCGGAGAAAACGTGTTTGTCACTTACCGATAGTTCTAATATTGTTTCTTTAACACTTATGAGTGATCGTATGGGAACGCCTGTAACAATGAAAAACCAAATTGATAAAAATATTAGAACAATTGTGTTGCAGCTAGAAAGTACGGTAGAACAGATAACGATGTTAGACGTTGGCGACTACAAAAACAAAAACTTAGAACTGCTCACTCAACTAGAAAAGTTTTCAGAGGACCAAAAAAAGGAATATTTCAAGAAATTGATGATATTATTGTTGATTTTGATATTATTGTTGATGCTTCATACAAATGAAAATCAGTCTTATGAAGCAGGCGTACTACGATGCCTTATCTCACCTAGTTTCTCACTAGGACCTATATCTGCTCATAAGATTCATCAATTACCAACTCCTTTACATAAATATAATATAATGATGCTGGCGTTTAGAAATTTGTAACTCTTAAGACGGATTTCCATGTGATCAAGCAGGCAGTGGTGGGCCAGTGAGTTAAGACATTGGATATGACAGTGATGCTCCTGGTAAAGAAGATGCTGATAATCCCTTATAATATCAGTCAAATGGCGCCATACATCTTGAGCCATCCGCGTTTTTAAGACATTTGTGTAATTTAAAAACTGTAATGATAGTTTCCTTGTTGGTATTACGTTCCTATATTAAAAAAAAAAAACGTTACCTTTAGTGATGTAAGAATAATATTTAATATTTCAAGAAATTGACGATATTATTGTTGATTTTGTACATCAAATGAGTGAAAATGGATTTCCAGTAACAAGAGAAACAATTCAGTTAAAAACTCACGAAATTACAAAAAGTAAAAACATCCCTGAAACCGAGTTCAAGACAAGTTATGGCTGGTGTAGAAGAATGATGATTAAGAATGGATTATCTTTGAGGTGGCGCACAACTTTAGCTCAAAAGCTTCCTAATGATTTTGAGGAAAAATTAATAACATATCAACGTCATATAATAAATTTAAGAACAACACAACTATCCTTTAAATTTGATATGTAACGCAGATTAAACACCGGTATTTTTTGATATGATTTCAAATTACACTGTAAACACAAAAGGAGAAAAATTTATTTTAATAAAATCAACAGGTAATGAAAAATCGAGTGATATTGGCAATGCTTGCCAATGGAACAAAACATCCACCTGATGTGATCCTGAAAAGAAAAACTATGCCAGAGGAGAAAGTTCCAAATAGGATTATGATTAGAGTACAAATGAAAGAATGGATGGATGGATGGATGAAAGGCTAGTTATAGATTGGATAAGATCTGTATTGGCAAAACAAAAGAGGAATGATAAGCCAAAAGCAATGCTTATATAAGATGCTTTTAAGGGTCATCTCTCACAACAAGTAAAAGCTGAAATTAAAAAGCAGAATGCAGATCTAGTCATTATTCCTGGAGGTATGACTTCACATCTACAAGTTGTAGATATTGTAGTTAATAAATCCTTTTAAAACAATTTAAAGAATGTTATTCCAATTGGCTTAGATCAAGTAATCATCAACTTACCCCCACTGGAAAAATAAAAACGCCACAAGTTTCATTGTTATGCGAGTGGATTTTGCCAGCTTGGAGTCATATTTCACCAGAAAGTATTATAAAGGGTTTTAAAACATGTTGTGTTTCAAATGAGTTGCAAGGTGCCAATGATGTATTCTCTGGAATGAAATGCAAGTGGACAAAGTTTCAAGTGATGAATCCAATTCCGAAGATACTAATGTGGAGGACGCTTTTGATAATGATATTGATTAAGTACCTTATTTACTGAATCCTTATTTACTGGATATTACCTAAATGATGTAACTACCTCTAAAAAAATGAAAATTAGACTGAAATTTAAACTATTTCTTTTTGTTAAAGCTAAATGCAAAATTGAAAAAGATATACCTCGTATTTGCATCAACTGGAAACTCTTTCCATCGTCCAGTTGAATACTTAATTCTCTCTTTGTTGTTAGTTCGATGTGAACAGCGCACAATGTTTCCCTGATTACATTGGTAATCAAGTTTATGTATCTTGACGGTTTTCTCTTGCTTTCTTTCCAAACAACTTTGTGAGTTTTTCTGGGCTATTTTATCGTACAACATGGTCAACGAATTTTGTGATTTTTTTGTTCCTTTTATTTTTAGCTTTCTATTTACTTGATTTTTTTTTGGTTTGTTTTTTTGTGCATCGATTTTCCAGGTTCCTATACTAGTACCATATTTCAAAGGTGTTTTCCCTTTGCCTGATTTCTTCAACTTTGAGCAGTCCGGGCTCGCTTGGAAACACCGAGAAGACCAAACTCTTTACCAGCCCAATTGGACACTTTAGAGAAACTAGGTGGTTTCAATATGTTAACTTGATCATTACGTCTTTTTCTATAACACTTTTTCTTTTAAGTTTTCCCCTCGATTCATATTTATCGAGGATTAGAGAGACTAGGTGTGTTAAGTTGTTAACTGCTTTATGTTATGTACGTTATTTAGGTTGTTTGATATCCAGTACCATTTCATTCCTTTTATACCCGACTAAGATTTGGAGGAGATTTATCAGCTTCTTCATCTGATGCAGCTATATATGTATGGCCATTACAATAACGAAGTTTACTAATTTCATTACTACAATTTTGACTTTCCGAAAGGTTCCACTCATCATATACTGAAAAACATACGGTCAAATATGCATCCATCCCTCACCCTTTTACCGTATTTTTTATTTCTCAAGTTCATTTTGTACTTCGGCACATGAAATGTGCATTAAGTCGCTCCTGGTCATTGTCGGTAATTGAGTCATCTAAATTTTGAAAGATATATTTATGTAATGAATTAGAATTTGTAGCTAGAGTGATAAGCATGTGATGACGTGTTTTCAATGATATGACATTGAGGTTGTATACCTCTTTTCTTTTGCTCCAAGTTGTAAACCCATTTCATGTAGAATCTAGCAAAGACGCTTGGACCGAACGAGGTCGAATGTTTCGTTGCTGTAATATTTTTATAGAAAGCATTCTGGCCGTTTCGATTATTTTGTGTCGTTGTATTTAAACTTTTATTGCAAGGTACCGCAATCACTATGAAGCCAACTTGTTCCGGTGTTAGTTATGGTACAATGTGTGGTTGTCGACCTAGTGATACTATCTACAGAATTTCTTCGCGTATGAGATCAGGGCTATCGTGCTGGTATGTTTCTAGATTTATTTTTAGTAATGGGATACGAATAGATTTTTCTTCAGTACTTTGGACAGGTTCTGTTGTTTTAGTTTCTTTCACAATTTTTATTGAAGGTGTCAGGAACTATTTTTCGAGAGATGTTATCAGTTCTCTGTGGACAATGTTATCAGCGCGAGAGAAATTGTATAACTTTTATTAACTGCTGTTACTTTCTCTTGGGCTACGTGGTAAAAATTATATACTATTCAAATATTTGTATAGCCATTTTAGACTAAAATTCGCATTTTCAAAACTACAAAATACAGGGTGTAAAAGTTTGTACTTTATTAAATGAATAGATTGATTATTTATCCATCCGTCCATCTTTGCATTCCTATAGATTCTAAAAGATATTGTTCGAAAACATTGTTCTTTATAAATTTATAGCTTGTTCGTAAAGGGATTCGAAGTAAAAATTCTATAGTAGAATCTTTGTGCTGTGAGCTGTAACACTTATACACCAAAAACAAAAGAAAGTTTCACCGCCTTTTAGCAAACTGCGAGCTAACTTAGGACGATAAATTGCATGTTTTAAGGACAGGATTGGCTAATTAACGGATCAGATTAAGGAATATTTAAGCACAATTAAGGAATACAGTTATTATATACTACAAATAAGGAATCTAGATTTTTTAAATCTCAGTTGGAAGAAGTATTTCAGGTTTTTTCGAACGAGTGTTGCCTTCACGACTTCACGATTTGGTAACCCTAGTGCTGACAACTTCTGACAATTGGCGTCTTAATCGTAAAGTTTGACAACAAATTTCATGAAGGTCGTCCAAAATCGGTTGTTGTTCCGTCAAACATTGGTGCTGTGCGTGAATTGATGCTCTCGTCATCCGAGTTATCGTGAGATTGAAGCATCCTTGGGCATTAGTGGGACTAGCATACACTCAAATACCTAGCATACCACGACAATGCAAGCTCGTACGCATCAGCTCAAATAAGTGACTTTTTGAGCACTCAAAATGTAGGTTTGATGTGTCATCCATCGTTTAATATTTAATCCTGATTTGGCATCCAATAACTTCTTTTTATCCCAAATCAATCAAAAATCAATTGGGACATCAAAAATCAATTGGGAGGTCAACGTTTTCAACACCTTAAGAATCGGTCGATTCGTTCAAGACGCTTGTTTCAGAGGTATCTTGGAGGGAGTGGAAAAAGTGCTTCGAAAATTGACTTGCAAATGTGTATTGATTAGAAATATTTTGGAAAACAGAAAAGCCATTTTCGGTGATCAATATTCGTTTTTCTACCTTAAAATATAAAAGCAACCCTCGTAGTACGGGGTTCTTTCAGAAAATACCGTAATCAACATAATCTGTTGAATCCTTACAAAAATGCAGCAAATCTGGTTGGGATTCCACTAATAGATTCCTTGGTAAGAATCTTACAAAAATTGTTTTTTACAGAGCTATAAGAGTGAGAAAGGCAACCTTGAAACTTGTTCCAAGATCTCTTCGATTTTCAAACTACGGCAACTGAGTATACCCCTAAATTTTTGTAGACGAATTAGAAAAAACCTTTTAAATGTTATAAAATTAGAAGATCTAATGATGGAATTCTTTCATAACTGATTGAATCCAGAATCCCAGGGTAGCGGGGCACTGTTCAAATACTTTTATAAAAGCGAAAAATTTCCAAATGATTGGTTGGAATCAATCTTTGTAGGACGGCTAATATAAAAATATTTTACTTCGAAATAATTAAATGTTTAAAAGCTCTTAATTTACATTCGAGTATATATTATGCTATCAATTTACTAATATAGGTGCTTATTAATTCGCTGTTTAACTGTTTAATCTAACAAAGTTCCAAGAAATGTTACATTATAATCACATTAGTTTATGTATTTCATTTATTCATTTTATTCCTGATTTGATTTATAAAACGCAATAAAAAGTAGGCTGGGTTTATATTTATTACCCATGCAACATACTACAACATATACATACAGAAGATACTCAACTAGCGGAAAACGCCCCTTATCCATGCGATTATTTATTTACTTTTCCAGTACCAGATTATTTTCCAGTTTTATTTAATATTTTCGTCTTTATGATTATACTGAATTGAATTTTATAATTTTAAAATATTTAATAAATTGCTCCATAATTTGGGACAGTGTCGTACACTTACGACAAAATGTCGTAAGTTGGGTAAAACTGGTTTTACGGCATTTTTGCACAGTCGTAACAAAGCATGTTACTTAAAAGATAAAAGTCTCTATAAATTACGTAATAAATAAAATTCTTAATAAATAAATAGAAATTATTATTCAATTAGTATTTAAAAAGATGAAATATATAAACAAATATTATTAGTCTGTCGCTGGAAAATAATATGTACTTTCTATGATAAGATAAATTCATATCTCAACGTACTTTAGGTAGAGTATGGGAATCAAGTCGGAACGCCTATCTAATAACATTAGCATGC
The DNA here is from genome assembly GCA_009867245.2 of Adranes taylori. Lineage (NCBI taxonomy): Eukaryota > Metazoa > Arthropoda > Insecta > Coleoptera > Staphylinidae > Adranes > Adranes taylori. Next base: position 1,686 of record WYDF02305378.1, on the reverse strand, counting down.
TATGACACGCATCGCAATGAATGCTTGATCGAGCGTTGAGTGAAGCGTGCGTGCACGTGTTGCGTTTCACTGCTGGATAATGCGAGATAATTCAGTATTGTTTATTATAATATTTAAAGTAGGAATATCGTATACACGCAAGGGATGATGAAAGACGGGGGTGGCAGGGTTGTGAATTAATGGATAGATCGGAGAAAGAAGCTGAATAATAGGATTGGATGGTCGTCAGAAAGGTGGTGCAAAAAATGTGTGAAGGAGAGTATGAGGTGGGGGAAATGATGGAGAAGATGCGGGATGTAGAAAGGCATGAGAGATACAGGAGCACAAAGGAAAGTGGCTATAATGAGGGGTATGTAGAAATCATGGAAGAGGAGGGTTTGACAGGATATTTGGAGGATGGTATAAGTTTCAATGAGAAGAAAATGATTGCGAGGTTTAGATGTGGAAGTGAGGACAGGGGGAACAAGTATTGGCTTATGGATGATGAAAGAATGTGCAGAATATCTCGAATGAAGGAGGAAAAATGGAATCGTTGGGTGAAGGAGTGCGAGGGAATTGAATGGAGTGTGAAAGAGGGGGAGGTGAAAATAGAAGGGTGTGTTGGCGAAAAGAAGGGAGAGGTTTAAATGTAATGAAGAGAATAATTGAGGAAGGGAGGAAAAGAAGGTGAACGGTAAACGGAATAAATTAGAATGGAAGTATTTGATGAAATAAGGGGAAGGAAGCGAGTAGAAGGGAAGGGAAAAAGGGGGATAAAGAAAAAGGAAGGGAAGAGGGAAAGACTTACGTGCTGTCTGGACCTTTATAGGAATATAAGGGCTTTAAATTTAATTTAGTTTATTTATAACATCAAAATGTGCTTGGGCACAAGTTGACTCAGAGCTGAAAACTTTTTCTTTTTTTTTACATTGACCAATAGGAAGGAAGGCCACTTAATTGGTAAAAGATATAAATAATAATCGCTAGATTTAGATGCGTGAGTATGGAGAGAGGTAACAGGTTTTGATTGGGTGTGAATGGAAGGTTGTAGGATATGTTATGGAATTCTGGGAGCAATAGGCGGAAGGATGCGTAGAAATCGTATGGATGGGGGAAGAAAAAAAAATGGGCGCAGAATTGGGAGAAGATGGATAGGTGATAGGAATAATGAGAAAAATAGCAAAAAAGATAAAGGGGTGTTTATGAAAGAAATTGATGACGATAGTTTCCTTCTCTCTTCGAGGAAGCCATTAGGAATTTATGTTTTGGTTTATTATTGTTAATTACAAACTTATATTTTGGGAAGTTTTTTATTTAGTTAAGTAAACAATGTAAATGTTTGTCCAGTTGTTTTATGCTACTAAAGGTTAAATTATTATTATAGATAGATTGATAAAACCTTTATGGGCATACAAAAACTAAAACAATAATTATTACAAAAAACAATAGACAATAAACAATACAAAAATTATACATATCTTTACACATAAATTATACATACATTAAACTTCATTGGCAGAAGGCAAGGCTTTTATTTAACTTCAACACTTCTCATTCCCTAACACTTTCCTCCCTTTAATTTTTTTTACTTCTTCCACAATTCTCCTCATTAGCTCTAAACCTTTTCCCCCCATCCCTAAGCTTATCCTCCAGTTATCACCCAATTGCCTTTCACTATCCAACCATCTTATACCATCACAATCCCTT